>CABFWB010002512.1:0-13484 GCA_902151455.1 Timema bartmani
TTAGGTGTCTTGAATAATGTTCTTCTGCACAGCTTTACGTTCGGTTGTTGTAACGTTTATCGGCATAAAACGTTACAACATAATTTAAGATTTCTTTTCTTTTCCCTTTGTTTAATTTTATACACTAAAGATAAAAAAGGTACTGTATACATATATATTTACCAGTTAGGGTTATATCTTTATGTACTAATTACGCTTGTGGTTTTAGGGATTAGGAAAGTAATATTTATAGAAAGTGTACTCTCATTTTCGTGGAGGGAAATTGGAAAACCATCTACTTTATAGATTCCTTGTGCGAAGAACGGGTATACCATCTTATTAATAAATATTATTTGAAACATAATAATGCACCAAAGACAATATTGGTTTTGAAAACCAAATTAGTCGTACCACGCTAAATTCGAACACCTTGAAGATTAAAATCTACGTTAATATAATTACAAACCAAAGACTCCCAGGGAGAAGGTTGTTGGTTGATCAGAGTTTGGAGTTACGCCTCTAAGCTTTCAACCATCATTGCAGGTACCACGTGTTACTTAAGTGATGGAGATGAGATGAGCAACGACCTTGACCGGAATCAAGGGGTGGGGGATGGATCACAGGTATGGAAATAATATCCAGGTTGAACTCCACGTTTCGTCCTCACGTTGTACAGTAAACAACATAAAACATGAGAAATATCACAACTCAACAAAGGGTAAACATAGACTATTACTAATACAGTATTTAAATAATATAATATGTATACAATTTCCTCTACACCCTCGATTCTTACTTGTATTGAAAGAATCCATAATCCATCTTAATACTACAATTTGCGATTCTTCGATTATTATCACTCGATAAAAGTACTGGCAACTAAGAAAAACAGCAACATTCAAAATGAGTAATAGTCGAAAATCCCTCATGCTAGTTTATTTGCCATTATTTGCTCTTTTTTTTCTTTTTTTAACGACCCCCTTCCCCTCCCACACCCCTTTTTGATTAATTTAAAAGACTTGTTCTTATTACAATGATATATTATACTCTTTTCAATATTAATAAATGTTTGACTCAGTGAAACTTTATTTACAGGTAAAAATACATGCTTTCTGTAATGCATAGTTATTATATTAATTATGCATTATATGCTTTAATATTTTATAAAATCAATATTTTCATTGAAAGTTAATGGCTTTTATTCCTGTTTACATTGTTTAGTTTATTTGTTATGCTACGAAGTTGATTAAATAAGTTTTATATGACGTTGGGTGATTGTAAAACTAATGATATATGATATATTCAAAAACAGAAATCGAGAATCGAAAAATCAAGGTTGAACCTAAGAGTCGGAACCGAGACTAATAATCGAGAAAAACATGTATCGTAACATCTCTAATAATACATATTATATGTATAGTGAATCTAAAATGATAATTCAATAAATAGGTTTATATCGGCACACTAACGTTAAACGTTAAACGAAAAATAAAACAAATGAGCGCTGCTAATAGGGCTGTAATAAAATTACTTTGAGCAGTTATAATTTTTATTGTAAAATCAAATGTGTTCCATGAATAAATTTTATTTCTAAAATAAACAGTGTTGAACACATCAATATATATGATTGAAAATGATAAGTTAAATTTCATGTAAAGTTTATTTTAGAACAAATAGTTGAAAATCTATAAAGAAGAAATGGCTTTTCAATAAAAACATATTATATCAAAATAGTCAGCAACAACCTTCTTGTATCTTGATTTATTCCTTTGGTGGTCAGTGGATATTTTCAACTATCTACTATTATACTCACTTTAATTACGTTAAATCATAATTTAAACTATATTTTCGGAACATGTTTAAGTGGTATTGTCTAATCTATGATCTATGTACAAATCTATTGCATAAACTCAAATCTGTGGCGTTAGTTTAGTATCTACGACGAAACCAAGATATATAGGCATAATCTTTTTAGATTAGCTGACGTTCTAAAACTTAGGAGTCCTTATTAATTTCTTTAACAATCTATTAAGTTACTGGTGAACAATCGAAAGATAGATTCCATTTTTCAAAATTGTGTCCGTAGCACAATTTGGATCATTGTGAACTTTTTAGTTATCTGACAGCCAAAAAAAGTTACTAAATTTCATTACACGTGCTCATACGTCAGGTCATGTAATCTGCAGCTGTCATGTTTGATGTACATAGTAACTAGTATAAAATAATAAAATGTTTTCAGTTTTTGGCTCAAAATGTGTGTGTATATTTTCTAAAAGGCCCTTTCTATTAAAATGGGATTGTTTTACAAAGCCAACAATATGTAACCAGATTGAAACTTTTTGAAATTATTATTTTCACTGCTCACCCTAAGTTGACTTAGTAGAGTAAGTAGCTAGTTTTACCCGTCATTAGAATCAAGAAACATCCCTTCTCTAGAGTCGTCTTGGGCCATACCAGAGTCTGCATATCAGGTCTTCGGTGCTCACTTTTCCATCTACTAACTTAATTATAATAGTTATTTCCACGATTTTACTCATACTTGGACAAAAAAATGAAGCACAAAACACAGCAACAACAAACATCAACATCACAATTTCCTGGGTAGCTATGAAGTATGAACAGACGAGGGTGGGCAATGATGGGAGGTGGTGACAACTTGTAGCACCATGAGAAATCTCACACACCACCATCCCATACGCCAACTAGAGTGGTGGCAACTAGTAGCACCGTGAGAAATCTCACACACCACCATCCCATACGCCAACTCGAGTGGCGGCAACTAGTAACACCATGAGAAATCTCACACACCACCATCCCATACGCCAACTCGAGTGGTGACAACTAGTGGCACCGTGAGAAATCTCACACACCACCATCCCATACCCCAACTCCAGTGGCGGCAACTCCAAATTATGGCGGTCGATTGTTCGAATTAGCAACTGTCATTCAGCTGAGCAACTTCAATGCTCTGCTAAAGATTGCGGCGAACTATTTCTTACCCTAGTTGCCTCGTGTGTACGTGGCCTTAGCTTTCCTGTCTAAGAGTGTACCTGCCAACCTACATGGCCCCTTTGCTATAAAAAAAGATTGTAATGTGTTTTTTCATATCACCTACCCGGTGTGTAGGGTCGCCAGATTGTCTCAAAGAGGAGGCGTGGATGAAAGCGTTCTTGCGCTGATTGGTCAAAGCGAGGCATCTAGTTTTACCGGCAAATCTCGTTACCTGTTTACTGACAGAAGAGAGCTTGTTCTGTGAGAGCTGTACATGAAAGCTGGAGTGAAGCAAAAGGTGTGAAGTTTGATTTAATATGCTGATCACAGAGATGTTGGTGTGTGCCCATGTTGGGAAGGGAAGGGATACCATTGTGTTTGCTTTCATCCAAGTAGACCTATTCAGAACTTTATAGCTATTTTTTAGCACCGTGTCTTACTACCCATTTGGTTTATATGAATATTTACTAGCTAGGGGCTATACATATATTACGTAAAGTACTTGAAAAGAGGTTGGGGGGTTCATCGTAGCGTTATGCTGCGTAGCATGGGTGATAGTAGTGGGGTTAAGCGTAGCGTAACGAAGTTTTAGTTTATAAAACAAACAATAAAAGTAGTCATGTTTAAATACTTTTAAAATCGTGTTTTTTGTAAATACAAATAAAACTGTTTGACTAGAAATTACATCCTTTATTCAAAAT
Source organism: Timema bartmani (assembly GCA_902151455.1). Taxonomy (NCBI): domain Eukaryota; kingdom Metazoa; phylum Arthropoda; class Insecta; order Phasmatodea; family Timematidae; genus Timema; species Timema bartmani. The sequence continues at coordinate 3,672 of CABFWB010002512.1, forward strand.
CCTATTTATTTTAAACTTATAAGATCCGACATGAAAATAACTAGTCTATTTTTTAAAAATAGCCCATTCGAAAATTACAGGAAAAGGAGCATTTTTATAGCTGAAATTGGAAGCGTTACGTAACTTAAGGGGGAGGGGGGAGAAGATGTTGGGCTGACAAAGTGTTGCGAGCGTGATATGGGGCAGGGGGAACAAAAAAGGACTAAAATTGCGCTACGTAATACATGTATGGCCCCCTACGCTAGTGTATTAGGGATGAGTAAGGTTGAAGGTTGAATACATCCAGCCAGGATTCGAACCCTGATCTTCCCAATACTGTCAAACCACACCATATGAGTCTGGCCGCTTAGCTCACGTGCCCACAGATAGGGTTTTTAATTATCACCGCATCTTATTACCTCTCCAGGTCATACACTAATAGGCTATTGGGCTAGGGATGAGGAAAGTTGAATGTAGAGGTAATGTACCCGCATTTGTGTGGAGGGGGAGTTGAAAACCATTTATAAAAAACTCCCTCAGTACACCCAATCGGGATTCTAACCGCGATCTCCCCATCATTGGAAGTCTAGTCAATTAAGAGAGTGACGCCTTGGACAATGAGGCCACTGAATAGGGGTTGTCTTATTTTAACGTTATTTTAATACAAGGGCAAAGTAAAACTAATTTTAATTAAACCCACTTTGGTGGCCGCATGGTGTAAGGCACTACATTCACTGTGGACTAGACTGCCGATGACGGGGAGATTGAGGTTCAAATCTTTGTCGGGTGCACTGAGGGTGGTTTTTCCAAAATGGTTTCCCACTCTCCATACACGCAAATTCGGCTACACTCCCTAATCCCCAAAACCAATAGAGTAGTTAATACATAAGCATATAGGCCGGACGGGCAGTAATACGCGGTGCTTAAAAAGAGAGTGATGAAGTAAATTTTTATAGAGTTTACTGTCAGTTTGTATCCTAATCTATCTGTATAAATGGGAGCCTCACAACTTTGTTGACAACAGAGCTTCTGTTTCTAATTCATCCAAGATAAAGTACTTCTAGAGTAAGAAATATAAATAGATGAACACTTTTCATATTTTTAAGGGGATGTTGAAATTATTAGTGTCAATATTGTAAGTTTTCGTTATCTATTACCAAATAAGTCATGTTCTTTTAATATTACGCCAGTATAATGTTTATTTTAGTATTTAGCTGTTTGTTTTCAAATGAATAAACCTTAGTTGGAAATCACGTAACGTTACCCCCAAAATATATACTACAGTGTTTGCTAATCCTTTTGTACGACCGTATATTTCATATCTTTGTAGCTACATGAGTGATTACGTGGACAAATGCATCAGTCTCATCTGGTCTAGTTTGCCAGAGTTGCCGGATTGTAATTACAGCTGACATTTTTAGATTCTTTCTTTAACATTTTCCCAAACTTTTTCCTTCCATATGCATGTACACTTCTGATAAATTCCACCCTTCCGATAGTGTTGGTGTACATATTCTTACATCTCGGATGAATATTGAAATTCGGTGCACGTATATATTTTTAAAACTTTGCTGATCGTATTTTAGTTCTAGTTTTATTTATTTTGCACCGCGTCCTAGGCTACTACCATCCGTTTGTACGCTTAAGTACTAATTACGCTAATGGGTTAGGAATTGTGAAGGTTGAGTATAGAGGAAGTGAACCCGCATTTGAATGGAGGAAGAGTGGAAACCCATTTAGGAAAAGAACCTCCAGTTCCCCAAGCGAGATTTAAACCTAGGTCTCCCCGTCCTCAGCGATCTAGCTCAACACGAAACTAGCACGTTAGCTAACTACGCCACCGAGGCGGGTTTGTGGGGTTTTGTCACTGCGTATTACCACCCTTTCGGGCTGAACGCAAATGTACTAACAAGTTTTATACTTGTCTACGACAGGTTAGTTATAATATTAACCAACCAAACAAAACCTAGATTTCAATTGATAAATAAACGCGTGTATGTTTGAGCTTTGTTTGTTTGGGGAGATCGAGGTTCAAATCTCAGTAGAATGTACCAAGGATGGCTTTCCTTAATTGTTTTCCACTTTCTCTCCACGCAAATGTAGGTACACTTCCAATCAATTACAACCTTTCTTAACCCTAAAACATTAGCATAATCAGTACACTTATGCGAATTGCCCGAATGGGTAGTAAGATACGATGCTAAAAAAGTAAATTTCATCACTCTAAAAGAGGAAGCCCCATTTTCAACAATGGGCAATTTTTATACCAAGACGGGAATTGAACCTGGGCCCCTTTGTTCAATATATCCTTCCAAATGAGAAAAGCTTATGACGAAGAAATCAAAATTGTAAATAGGTAAAATAACACCTGGGCGTGGGGCTCAAACCCTTGTCTTATCACGCCACTGAGCTGTCCAGAATTGCATCCCATGCACAGGATTATTCTTCACTCATATTTTAGGCATAAGTTATCATAAGTTCAAAAGGATAAATTCTATTGATTTAACATCTAGTTATTAACCCACAGCATATTTTAATTAAAGTAGTAATATAAATATTACATTTATTACTAGTGCATCAAAAATTTCTGCATTATTTTATTTTATTTAAAAAGGAGCAAGCATGAGAAGCTCAATCATGTTAAGGTGTATTAATAGCCAATTAAAAGAGATATAGACTATTTATGGTTTCTCACAATTAATTCGAGAAAAATAGTTTGCAATGTACGTTATTAAAAAGTGATGACATTTGAAAACAAGAAGTTAATAATTTGGTTGTATTCATATTTATTTTGATAAGTTATTATAATGTATTTCTAGAATATATTTTAACACTAGATCATAAATCTAGCCAGTACACCCTCTGCCACCCAAATGGGTATCTCAATCGGTAAATCACTAGTGAGATAATTCAAGTGTTTGAATTCCTCTTTCAATGGTATAATAAGTGGTTTCCTTAATTTAATTCTTGCTTATTAATTTATTTTTTTACTTTCTCACATCAAGATAAAGCACTCTAAGTAGCCGTGAACACTATCGATCTCGATATTATGGTGATTATTTACATTTTATATGTGTTTGAACCAAAAAATGTAGATTTTACCATTTTGATGTCTGTATTGTCATGTCTCTTTGTCTGTCCCTGGTCACAGATATGAAACGGTTTGATGGCTTTTGTTCAAACCATATATATAGATATTTAGAAATACCTCGGAATATTTTTAATTAAATTAAGAGTAGTCTATTGATGAGTTATTTTTTTTTTTAATTTCCAATTTTTAAAAAATGGCTCTAAATATTTTGTTTAAAGTTGATATCTAGGGCGTGTTCTACCTGATAAATAACACTATACTTTGTATTTTGGATAAAATCTTTTAAGAGGTATCATATTGATTTTTAAGAGGTAGTTTATTGATGAGTGACTTTTGAAGATTTGAAATATATCAAAAATAGCTGTAACGATAATGATTAAAACATGTATCTGGTAAATGTTTTACATGATTTTTTTTATAAAACAGTATTTTAATAAATGACTAGTGATTTGGCTCAAAATGTGTATCTGTTAAGTTTTTCACATTATAAATAGTCACACATATTAGTTTTTCTTAGAAAACTGAAAACTGATTTTTTTTATTTCAATTTTTGAAAATAAAAATAGTATTTTAATCAAAATTGGTAATTAGAAAATATTTTACACGGTAGTGAAAAGTATTTGATGTTTTTCTAAAATAAATTAATCTAAGGGTATCTTACTTATGACAAATTTTATCAAATTTGAAAGAATTAGAAAATGGCTTTTAAAATTGAGTTAAAATTAGGTAGCTGATAATGATTCTTCATGATAAATAAGAATATATTTCTATTTTCACCAAACATCATTTAATGGAAGTTAGCAAATAACTTTTAAACTTTATAATAATAGCTTTAAAATGAGAAAGTTTATACGGTTGCTTAGTACCATTTATTATAAGAAGATGATAATTAAACATATAAACTGCTATTTCGTAATGACAATAATTACATCACTAGTTTTGTGTTGCTACTGTTATGAAAGAAAGCAACACTTAATCAATGATGGTTGTGGTATAATTGATAGCTCATTGTGATCGGATGATTTCCACACGTCCATCACAGACTCAGCCTTAAAATATTAGTAAAGTGTTACCCTTAGAACGTAAATAATTTCAGATAGATCAATGGTAGAGCATTGTTGCTCTAATGCAAGTGTCCCATTTTCGATTCTCTTGTCAAGATGCCTATTGACGAGTTTATTACTCTTAGATAAAGGCAATAAACTAAGAATTAAAAATTAAATTAAGTTAGTTTTTAAATGTCTCCTCAAATATATTATATTTTATTTTTCAGTTATAACGTGATCTTCATGCTCCTGACGTATTTCCTGCCGATTGGCTCGATGACGTACACGTATTCCAGAGTTGGGATTGAGCTGTGGGGGAGTCAGAGCATTGGAGAATGCACACAGAGGCAACTGGAGAACATTAAGTCCAAAAGGAGGGTAAGCAAATTCTTAGAAAAAATTATATTTAACTAACATATATATTTTACTATTTTGTTTTGTTTGTTGCATCTTAATTTATATCTATTTTAAACACAATGTCTTACTACCAGTTAGTGATACAAGTATGTATGTATTAATTACGCTAGTTTGTTAGGTTCATAGGAAGTGTACCCACATTTGTGTAGAGAGAGGGCGAATTGAAATCCATTTATTAAAAAAACACCCTCTGTACACGTGGCCGAGATTTGAGCCCCATCCTTTCATCATCCGTGGTCCAGTTAACTGTGAGAGTGACCTTATAGAACAGGGATGGCCAAATGGTTGATCGCGAGCTACCGGTAGCTCGTGATGGCATTTTTTTTTGTAACTCATGCGATAAATCTATGTTACACTTCCCAAATTGACTTCTCGTTGAAGAGGGTTGTCTCGAGTCCAGGATATGTGTGGTCTCGATAGTTTGCACTCCGAGTGAAGGTGTTACTCTGCTTTACCTGTCTGAGTCATCATTTTGACTGAAGGCGGTGAAAAATAAATACAGAATTAGGCTCACAGATAAACATATTGATAACAGCATTCAATAGGAGTGGCAAACTATTCACCAATCATGAAATAAATGTTGGATGAACGTGAATGCTGTTCTTCTCAGTAATCTACACACCAAGCCTGTTTTAAATATGTGTCTTTTTTTTTTTCTTCTATTAAAAACATCATTTTGTTGCAAAATTTACTAACATTTTTTATGCTATTTCCATTTCAATTGTCCGACACCTTAGCTTATTTGGTAAGGAGTCTGTCTACTAAGTTAAGGGTCTAAGGTTTGATACCTGGCATGACCAAACAATTTATTATCTGTGATATGTGGGTTTCCCCTTTAAAAATAATGAGTTAACGGCCGGGGGCCAGATGTTGTGACTGTTATAGATTTAAGTTCGCTTATAGGTCGTGTGCTGATATGTTTAGATGGCTCAGAAAATGAACGTTAAATACCTATAAAAAAAACATCCATTACAATATTAAATCCATACCGCAGAGCCCACACGCCCTCTCCTTCATTGAACTAGGGTTTAGCTTAGAACCCGAACGGTTGGTACGACATGGTGCTAAAAATAATAACAAATGTTGGGCGCCGAATCCTCTATACAAGTTACATTAGTAGCCAATACGAGGTACGGCAAATTTGTATATTGATTAGCTCGTGAAAGCCTTTGACATTTCCAAAGTAGCTTCCAAACTTATCTAGTTTGGTGACCCCTGCATGGAACATTCGACCACCAATGTAGGTACGCCGCAGGCGCGGATTCAGGGGGGGTCAAAGGGTCAGTTGACCCCCCTATGAAGGTTAGAAAACTAATAAAAAATAACAAAATGAAATTTCAAATTTTAGAAAGAAAATACAACACAGATAAATTATTATATTTTTTATCTTTTTTGGATCAGACACTTCTTAGTCCGAGTCCACACGTTCGTTATTCTCCCACGTTTATTCAATTTTCGATATGACTCAGGCAAGTGTGGAAAAAATAATTGTTTTCATGTAAGAATATTTGTCGTACATAGCGAGTACCGAACCTTGTTCCGCATAGAGGCAGTAGACTAATACACATCAAAGAAGACTTGAGAGCAGTTCGTCCACGAATACCGAATATAGCGTATGTGTGGACAAAAGAGCGGCGAAACTGTGGGAGACTCCACCCCCCTGGAATAAACCCCTCCAGATATATTTCAAATCCTTGGATATTATCGAATATGAAGCTGAAAAATGTCCTTAAATCAAACTCCAAATTACTCCTAGATTCAATATATTGTCAAAAATTTGCCAGAGAGGACCGCTCCAAAATACTACTAGACTAGAGGCATCTAACTGGCAGAAAAAGTCAGAGGAGGAAAGCTCTAAATAGCTACCAAGGTCATCCAAATTTCAAAAATGTCTAGGGGAGGACAACTCCAAATAGCTTCTAGATGCATGTAATTTTGAAGAATTTTCAGTCGAGGACCACCCCAAATAGACTAGTTTCTGAAATAATTCAATTTTCAAAATGTTGTATGTGGAAGACCACGTCAAAGATTATTTTATAGAGGTATCTAACTAAGGTGATGATCACTATAAATAGCTTATAGGGGCATCTAAATTAAAAAATGTGTATGTGAGGAATACTTATACAAGAATTTTTTTTTTAATTCAAGGCGAAGACTACCCATAGCTTTTAGAGTGAACAATTATTTTTTTTTAATTGTTGAAGGAGGGTCAGTCCAAATAGTTTATAGAAACTATTGATTTTAAAAATAGGAGATGATGACTACAGTTTAAAACATACATAATATCAAATATGAATGAGAAACTATTAAATGTCTTTAAACAGAAATATACATTGTAAGTAAGACTAGTTTCTGAAATAATTCAATTTTCAAAATGTTGTCTGTGGAAGACCACGTCAAAGATTATTTTATAGAGGTATCTAGCTATCATAACACTTATACAAGAATCTATTTTTTTTAAATTCAAGGCGAAGACTACCCATAGCTTCTAGAGTGAACCATTTTTTTAAAAATTGTTGAAGGAGGGTCACTCCAAATAGTTTATAAAAACTATCTGATTTAAAAAATAGGAGATAATGACCACAGTTTAAAACATACATAATATCAAATATGAATGAGAAACTATTAAATGTCTTTAAACAGAAATATACTTTGTAAGTAACTATGTTATTTATAATTATGACCCGCTTGACCCCCCTGTGAAAATGATCTGGATCCGCCCCTGGTCGGGTGTATTGGGTTTTTCCAAAATTGTTTTCCACTCTACCTCTACGCAAATGCGGGTACACTTCCTCTAAAATGTAATCTTACTAACCCCTAAAACCATTGGCATAACTAGTTCATAAGCGTATAGCATCTAACGGGTAGTAAAATGCGGTGCTAAAAACCAAATAATATTACAGTTCTTTTAGTAATCATCTCGGCTGCAGTCCAATCTTCTTGGGTTTTTTATTATCACATTTTACTATCTGTTCAGGTCATACGGGTATGTGGTAGTTATTATAATAGGGTAGGAATGAGGAAGGGAACATTTTTAGAGGAAGTTTATCCACATTTGCGTGGAAGGAGAGTAGGAAACCATTTAGGAATAAAAACACCTCTAGTAGATCCGACCGGGATTTGAACCTCGATTTACTCATCAGCAGGCCAATCTTTACATGAGAGTGACGCCTTTAACCATTCGACCACCGAAGTGGATCAGTTTTCTCAGTTATTAGATCTATTTCCACGTAGTCATACGTTAACTGATGCTATCTGCAGTTTAAGTTCTGATAGATATTATCAATACCTACTAATTATGTAGTAAAATGTCATAATTGCTAACCACAAAACAATTTATTTTTTTATTTTATAAAAGTTCATTTTTATAAAATCCAACTATATGTATCACTTTGTTAACCTCACAAACATTTGGCTGCAACAGTTTTGTTGGCACACAAGGTATCATTAAGGTATAACCATTCCGCAATTATTCAGTTACCTAAGATGTAAAAGTGTGACGAAATAATTAATTTTGGTTGGTATATTCAACGTCACGGTGAATCATTTTAAAATAACGTGTAATATAAATGGTAAACAGTACCATTTTAGCTTAAGCCACCATTTACTTGATGGTATAACCAAACATGCAATTTTTACGTGTAAGCCTGGTTTAGTAGTGATTTTTAAAAAAAACACATTTAGCACAAGCTCATTGATAGCTTAGAAATATTTTTTATATGTACCTATTTTTTATACGCGCCGCGTATTTTTACCCGTCCGGGCTATCCACATATTAACATTAATGGAGTAGGGATAAATAATGTATAATTAAAAATGTACCCTCATTTGCGTTGAGAGAAAGTGGAAAACCACTTAGAAGAAGCCCTTTCTTATACATTCGGCATAGACTCAAACTCCAACCTCCTGTCGCTGGGGAACCAGACTCTTTACATCTTAGCCCGTATGCCCATCTTTCCGATGTAGTTATATATAGGTAAAATGCACCTGCATTCACCTGAATAAAAGATTTATAGCTTGTAGTTAAAAAATAATTGCACGTGACTATGACTAAACCTTGGGCCTCCCATATCACATCTATTCGGCCAACTCTGTTATTTTAAAATATATTCTTTGCTTTCACTTATGTTTGGCGTTAGCAAATATTTTGAAATTGTGATTTAGTTCTCCAATTAAAGAAACATTTTTTAACAGTATATTTACTTAAAGATTTTTTTTTGCTACTGTGTCTCACTGCAGGTTAGGGCTGTACTAATAGGCTATGTATAAAATTACACTTATGTGTTAGTTATGAGGACGGTATAATTTAAAGTAAGTGTACCCACATTTGCGTGGAGGGAGAGTGAATAAAACGCTTTAGGACTAAACCCCCTCAGTACACCCGATTAGGGTTTGAAACCCCATTTCATCGAGAGTTCATTTTATGGCGAGTATGACGCCTTAGGCCATTCGACCACCAAAGCGAGTCTTGAGGTGTTAAGATACTACTTAAATATTATTTATCCAGAAAATGATACATTACTCTAAATACTAAACATAGGTTTAAAGAATTCGATACATGAACAGCCCAACTATACTGAACGTTAGCTTTCTAAAGTCTGTTCACCCAAGGAATTGTTTTCTGAAAGGCCTTTTTCCCTACCAGAAATCTATTATATAGCAGGATATTGGTAGGAAAAAAGACCTTTCAGAGAGTAATTACTACCGTGAATGGAGTATATGTTTCCAATGCTATGTATATGACGCGAGATTTGAATCTCGGCGTGCTTCAGTTTGAGGAAGGGAAACAAGCACCTTTCACTTTAGAAATGGGAATAGGTTTGAATTTTTATAATGGCGGCAGCAAACACATCTCAACTGGTTCATGTGCCTTTAATGTGCGATCTTTTAATGTGCTAGATGATACCAAAGTGGAAACAAATCTTCCCTTTGTTCTGGATCCTTGTTCTTCGACAGTGAATGTACAAGAGTGGATACCTTCGACGAATGATTTACAAGACACTCTTGTTCGGGCCTTCACTTTAACGGCGTCGTTAAAACTCTCTTTCTGTCTGTCTGTCTGTCTGTGTGTGTGTATGAGATTGGAGGGGGGGGGGAGAGCGGGCTACGACACAGTGTGCAGACTTTGAGTTTCTAACGCACCACTTGATACGTTATAGATAAGTTGTTAACAGTTGACGTTCAGCTTAGCTCTGTTAAGATAAGTGTAAAAAAACGGGAAATACCAATACTGACATCGTATTATGTCACTTTGACACTTTATCTTTATAAAAATATCGA
>CABFWB010002512.1:19184-64094 GCA_902151455.1 Timema bartmani
TTTTTTTTTTTTTTTTGAAAAGTTCCAACTCCACTCCAATTTACATAGGAAGATTTAAAAAATACGAACCTATTTTTGCCTGTCAACAATGATAACATTTTGACTCTACTATTGGTGTTATTTTATAGGTATTACATTTAAAAAATGACAGCAAACTTGACTTATGAACACATGAAAGTAGATCTAGTAACTTTCCTGTCAGACTCTAGTAATTTTGTGTGTTTCTCACGTCTAACTACCACGTTATACGCATACATATTAATTACGTCAATTTAGTAAGTTTATAGTAAATGTACCCCCATTAGCATGGAAAGAGAGTGAGAACCACCCTCAATATATCCTGCTGGTTTCTAAACCCAGATTTCTCCTTCACCGGCGGACCATACTAAATGAGCCTGACATTTAGACCGCGTGCCTACCGGTGCGGGTAATTCTCTATGAAGGTGTACAAGACTCAGCGGCGGGACATGTTATCCACCCCTGACGCTGAAGCTGTGTCCTGGAGGGACGGTTCCCACGTGGATCTTGTGTCGTCGTCGCAGATACCCGCTCAGCTATCTTCATTACCGGCCTGTTCTCAGCTAACTGCAGTACCCTAGCAGACTGGATGATAGTGGCCCTCCCGCACCAAATAAACCTCTGGGAATTAGCGTCAGCAACTTATCAAATAGCTTAAAAAAACCCACATTATACTACTATAAAGCCACATGGCTGACTCACTCACTCACTCACTCAATCCCTCACTGACATTAATGTTTACCCACTTTCAGATGAGCTAGAAACTTGAAATTTGGCAAACTTATAGCTTCTAGCCTGTAACCGACGGAAAAATTCCAAAAAGTTAAAAAACATATTTTTTAACCCCCCAAAAAAATTCAAAATGGTGGAGCAACTTTAAAGTTGGTGCAGTATATACAATACAATACCGGTAACTTTAAGTTGTTACGTTCAAAACATTACATTAGATTAGATCACTTGCAAAGAAAACTCACTGGGGGCTTGGGGACGGAGCCCCCAACGAGCAAAGCGGGTTTAGATCTACAGTTCAAAGCCATGTGCTAAGAAGATTAAATATAGTAGAAAAATTAGACCCAGCAACGGAAATAAATTTATGAAGTATGTGTTTACATCACACGTCACTATACGTACCATAGTTTATTTCTACTTTTTGAATGTGTTTCAACCCTAAATCGAAATTGGCCATTTCATGAATTGGGAAAATATCTGCTCATCCCTCGAACGGGCTTCTTTGTTTGGCCATTTCATGAACTGTGCCAAAACACGTCCGGTTCATAAATTGGGTAGCGCTTGTGCTGCCCAATTCATGGACTGATTTTTCATTAATTGGACAGCTCCAATCGTTATCCAATTGTTTATTAACTGGATAAGTTTTTGCCCGTTCCATGAAATGGACAAGCAAAGAACAGGTTTAGTCTTTAAGTTAATTGAACTTTTAATTTTAATCGTTTTAGAATAGAAGGTTACGTTAAGTTAGGTTGGGCTAGTTAATATAATATCTTAAAACGAATTTAATTTAAGCCTATAGTAGATAGTACAATAAGTTGCAGTTCATTAAATTGGCAAGAGTTAATGCAATTTTTGCCCGGTTCGTGGAATGATCAGTAGAAGAGGCCATTTGACGAAAATTGACAGACATTTCCCCAATTCGTAAAATGGATAGCTTTATTTATTTTTGAGGTTTAACATGTGTATTGGAAAACCTGTTCAAATACATACATTTTGTATCAGCGTTAGTCTTGAGTCGCCAGTGGCTGTGGATCATTGATACAGTCCAATATCATAGGATAGATGGAAAAGCTATGGGATCAACTTTCCCGTATCCATACGTCAAGTCAGCTGTCACTGTAGATATATATATAATCAATGCCTATAAAAAATAACACTAAGTGAAATATAATAATTGTCGCCCACACAAAATAATTATCCTGAACACGGGATGATTTTTGGATAGCTCAGTTGTAGAGCATTGGGGCATTAAGCCCAAATGGCTAACATTGTTTTATCGCAATGGTTGTATATTTCATTCTTGAAAACCAAGCAAATAATTTTGAAAAGGAACTGAGATTTCATGGTATTTGAGATGGGCAAGATTGTTAAAGTGTTGTCTTCATAATTATGTTGCACAAATATTTATAGCTAGTCTTTGGTTAAGATCCCGGTAGGGGAGGTAGGATTGTCGATGTCTCTTAGTCGTGACGTGTTTTAAAAGCAGAATTCTTTTTTTTTTTTTGCGGTCAATATTGATATTGTATTTGTTATTAATGTTATTTTATATTTATTGATATTATCTATGAAAATTGACAGTTTTCGATCACATAGCTTTACGTATACATATATTAAAACTGTCCAACTAAGCTGTAAGAAAAGTTTATTCCTATCTAAATCGGAATGTACTAGTCGCCCGTACACACGATAATATTCAAACAGTTTTAAGAAATGCACATGATGCAAAGCTTACATTTATTGCTCCACCGACTTGAATAACACTTGCTGGCCTGGCTGGGGTAATCAAGGTTGTCTATATGCTTGTCTCTCCCCCCCCCCCTCTAACTCCCCGAGGGTTTTTGGAGGCCATTGTTGATGTCTCGAGACACGCAACAGTAATTAAACCTGGCCGCGCTCACAATGAAGGGGAGACAATGCTTCTCTCTTGGCGGGGAACACCCTAGAACCTTAGATCATCTTATACAATGACTTTAAAAGACGGATTCAATCACTAACACTATGGGTTTCCGTATTCAAAATAGAAGCTGAGTGAAACAGAGGGGGGAATAGGGTAGGAGAGTTAAGGGTTATCCTTAAACCACGTAACGATTTTGTCTTACCTTTTTGGACCCTCCCTTTTGCCACATAACACCTAGCAGGCATTTTAGTCTAATATCTTCGCCTTCTAACCTGTGTATTACGTAACTTTTCACATCGAGAGTGACTGCCATTATTTCATTGGGAACCCTTTTGTGAAACTAAAAGAGGGACTCTGATATAATACTTGCTTTTTCCGAACCTAATCTTAAGACCGGCTGAAAACTAGTTCAAACGATAACTTATCATGATAAATTTGCTTATAGTTTCGTGATGCCTCCTGATTGTTCGGAATAAAGAGTAATAATAATAATGGTGTGTCTGGACTACGTCAATCTGTAACTCGATTTGTGAAAAGATTAGTCAGTATTAATCTGCCGTTGTTCAGGGGACGCTCGAATGTACTAATCGTACATTCTTTCTGTGGAGGCTCTTTCCATGTCCCGATGAGATGAGATGATGGTGATAGTGAGTATGAGGGTGCGGAGCCAGTGGAGACACTTACAACCTAACTTAAGTCTAATAATAATTAACCAAACCCAGATGACTATGAGGAAAAAAACCCCGCTACCAGCCGGGAATCAAACTTGGCACATCTAGGTCAACACCCACGAGACCGGTTGAAATTAAGAGTAGGCCTATACGTCTAGCTACAACATTTTTATTGGTTCTTTTGTCACTCTTCTACTGGGAACTCACTTCCAGAGCATGCGCAGACAAACTTATCAGGAGAGAGCCACTGAGCCATGATATGCTAATTAAACGTCGCGATAACTACTCCAATTTCACATGGTTGACGCTTCACTCTTTCAATTGACGCATGCGTGATGAGCAGCTGTCACGCCGGTAGTCGATAACATCGCGACAGTTTGTTCAGCCGCGGCGATCAGATAAATCAACTCGTTAGTTTGCACAATATGTCATCTTGTTAGATTCCCCGTTTTTGAAGATAAATTTCCATTTTTAGATTCATTTCCAAGAAACTTAATACTTAGCTGATTGATTTAATAGTAAGACTATGTTACTTATCTAGTTTTAACACTGATTATAAAATTGGGGTATTCCACCCACTTCTAATAAGTGCAGTCAAGTGGCCAGTGTACCTGGCTATGAGTATAAGGGTCCCGGGTTCGATTCCTGACTGGTACCTTGGATATTTTTCTCGAAAGGGGAATTACCCCAAAGGTCAGCAGGTTTTGGTTAATAAACCTTAAGTTAGATTTTAAGTCTCCGCTGGTTCCACACCTTCATACTCACTATCACCATCATCTCATCGGGACATGGAAAGAACCTCCGCAGAAAGGATGTAGTGTAGACTCGGGTGTCCCCTGGGCAAAGGTACGTTAATACTGGCTAATCTTGCTACTACTTGGCTACTACTGTTGTATCCCAGACGCGCAATATTAATATCTGAAGGGTAACAAACAGTCTTACCCTGACCTATTACACATGGCTCTATCTTATAGCTTGCACCATAGTGTAAAACGTTAAGGCAAGCTTGATAAATTTCAGGGTAAACGCAGTGTAAATTACGGGGGGAATACACTTGAAACGAGAAATAAAGACCTAGCCTATTAGGACTAGTGATTTTTTTTATTATTGTTAAATATTGAAGTATGTTTGAGAAGCATGTGTCCAGGCCAACGCCATAAATTTAATAAATAATGGCAGGCGTGTCAAACGCGTGTAGTCATAAGAACAAAATTTAAAATTGAGAATACTATAGGGGTCGCGTTAAAAATAAAGTATATTGTAAGAAAAAAATCCTTATCAAACAAAAATAAAATGGATACATGTATGTGCTGCCTGATATTGCACACATTTGGTACGCATTGAACAAGTTTTGGAATCAATTTATTAAGAGTAAGGAGTAGAAATTTGGCACACCAACCTCACTTGGTAAATTGTCTAAAATAATGCTCGATTTATAACGGTCATGATTCCAAATTGTGAATTTCTTTAACGTTTATAAAAAGATAAATCGGATCACATTGTTTGTGAATCCAAAGGTCCGTCATTACATGTCTGTCTTATGGGATCCAGACTGGGAATAAACGTCAACGATCTATCTTCTCTGGTTTCCCGGTGACGTCGAGGTCGGAGCTAGAATTTCCAACGGCCGCAATGAGTTTTTTCCCCCCTTAAATTGTCATTCTCCCTCCACCCAAATGCGAGTATATTTTCTCTAAATTTTACCTTTTTCATAATAATTAAATGTGGTTAGTCATTACTATAAGTAAAATGCGGTATACACACACACACACACACACACATACACATACACACATACACACACACACAGAAAAGATTGTCACTATTACCAACAATTTTATTTGTTTTACATGAAAAAAAACTCAAGGATATTCTGAAAGTATAATTTTAAAATTATTATAGTTAAGACGAATCAAAATACAATACATTCTACGTATTTGTGACATTGTTGTACAACGCCATGAAATTAATGACTCGCGTTGGTCCCTAAAAACATATATTTAGTATTACCGTATACAATTCTGACAGTGATAGTTAAGAAACAAACTTTTTCTTTTTTTAACTCCCAGTATTGGTTTTCAGATATATTTCACTCCCAACAAACCTGTTCAAAATACAAGGAGTGTTTTGTGTTCGAGAAGTGGAGCCTTTCTGTGGGGAGTTCGTTTTACTGTCGCCATTCATTTGACTCGCCATTTTTAGGAGCTTCCATAAATTCAAGGTGGGCAACAAAGTATCCAGCACATTGTTGCCAACTCCTTTACAAAAATACAGCATAACCAGTTACGTTTTTATTATATTTTTGATTATTTTACTATTTTAACCCCCCTCTTAATATAGTAGTCAGAGCTCCTGGTTGTTGACCTAGAGGTCCCGGGTTCGATTCCGGGCTGGTACCGGCGGATTTTTTTTTCTCTAAAGGAGAAAAATTCCCATGGTCATCAGGGTTTGGTAAATTAGGCTTAAGAAAGGCTCCACCCCGTCATATTCAGTATCATCATCCCCACATTTCATCGGGACATGGAAAGAGCCTCCACGGAAATGATGAACGGTACGATTAGTACATTTGGACGTCGCCTGTGCAACAGTACACTAGTACTGGCTAATCTTTCCACAAACTGAAAAAAAAAAAAAGTTAATATAGACCAGTCATGCCATTATTATTATTATTATTATTATTATTATTATTATTATTATTATTTACTACTATTTAGTTAGGTGACCTGGTGGTCTAGGGGTAAGGTGTCAGACTTGTGTGCTGGGAGTCCGGGGTACAATCCTCGGTCCTGGCACAGATTTATCTGATTGCCAAACCCTTCCTTCACCTCTGACAAGATGTGTATTAATCACAACTTGTGAATGTGAGGAATGCCAGGCCTCCACCGTGGTTCGGATCCCACGTTAAACTGTAGGTCCTCCATTTCATCTCACATCACCCTACCATTGCACATTAGCGTAAGTGCGTATAACCCGAACGGGTAGTAAGATACTGGGCTAATAGTAGTAACTAAACCGTACATCAAGTTTAATTTTATATATTTATTGCTGTTCTATGTTTAAGAAATGTGCCAGGGCAAAAATTCGAACCTATTATCTTTCGGGGACATTTTTCAAACAATAATTTCAGTTTATAGTTTTCAGTCTTTCAAATTGAGGTGTGTATATTGGGAAAAGCTCAGATCATTGACCGAATGATTGAAAAAACATCAAAGTATATTATATCAAATATGTTCCGTTTGTTATTACTAAAATAAACTTTTGCGATTTAAAAAAATTCAGAAATCAATATTTCCTAAAGAGAGGTACACATTGTTAATCCATAGTTTATCAACACTATTAAAACTAATCAAAATAATAGCTGTCTAACGGTCAAATATTTTAAGCTAACAAGATCACTTGTGGCCTTACCTGGAAGCTTAGTCTTAAAAGTTCAGTATATACATATTATTTTTATTGTTTTGATGAGGGGAAAACAAATCTAAACTAAAATAACTTTTTGTTATCCATAACTCTATTTTAGAATTTACATATTTAAATCCACCTTGATTACAATGTGTTTTGTCTTTTCTCGTTCCCTGTTTCGCCAAACGTGTGACGGCAGTAATTCCAGCATCTCATGCTTGTATGACGTGATGTGTTGAGAAGTAAACCATTGAAAGGTGTAGCGTGTATAAACCACGCCGAGATGGAAGTTGATGTGGCGATAAATCTGGGAACCGTCACACTCTTATTTACAACTCGAAAATGTTGACAAGAACTACACAAGACCAGATACTTTTTTATATTATTTATATTTTACTTTCCTATAGGTTTTTAAGGTGTTTTTTTGCTAACGCTTCATGTTTATCTTGTTTGCAAATATTTTGGTCTCAGTTTTTTTCATTTAAACGTTACTATATCAAGACACAACATAAATTATCTTTGTGTAAACATTATTAGACAGATTTATTTGTTGTCACCACGTCTTACTACCGGTTCGGTCACACGACTTGATTGACGTATGATTATATGAAATTAGTTTCAGTGACTGTCACTTACAAAATGGCTCGTGAACTATTATTTCACACAAATATCACAAAACCTCAAAAGTTGTATCCACATCTGTGTGCCAATTTGAAGTCTTCGGCCAACTTCTGGGTGTGACAATTTTAAATACCAAACCTTGAACCAGTAACTGATGGCTCGCAGGTGTTTCTCGGAAATAAACCCACAGATGATCTAGAATGGAGACGTGATGTATTTCCATCTAGTCTATAGAGTGAGACAGCTGATGCTGGGCTCTGACCGCAGTCACGCGCGTGATGGTTTCCGGCTTCCCATATTACGCGGATTGGTTTTGGAGGGTAAGCTGTAGCCTCCCAAGACGTCAAATTGCTGATTACCATACCCAGGTAGCAACTCACGCACTATGTGAATTAGAGTTCTGGCACAAAGAACCTTTTAAAAACACGTAAACACATTTTTTTCAGTCAACATTGTTTTCATCCACGTAAATATATATATATATATATATATATATATATATATATATTTTTTTTTTTTNGAAACAAAACACACACACATATATATATATATTTTTTTTTTTTTGCGATTAGATTACTTGTGGGTAGGAATATATAATTCAATTCTTTGAAAACATACTTGAGAGAAGAAATTTTACTACAAGTATAATAATAGTATGTGAATTTAATTGAAATAAAATATATTATGTTGGCTAATGTAAGAAGTATAAAATAATACCTGTTTTTATAGTTACTTTCTTGATTTGAACACATTAAATAAAATAATAAACATAACTTTTAAGGCATATTTTGATTTTTGAAGTGCATATTTTAACGTATTTTTAGTTCATTTAATATCATAGCCCTAGTAATCATCAAACACTTTTACTAAACGCCTGACGTAACTGGCCTCGGCATCCCCTCATCGCACGCCTGTGTGACCTGTTGCATAGTCACAAATTACATGTCAGCCTATCTGATTAATTTGTATTTGCACTACTGAACGCCATTAAAAAATGAAAACCAGTTCGGGTCTAATAAAGGTGTTGCGTGAACGAATACTTTTTTTAAAATAAATTGAAACTTACTTGTATAATTTTAAAGCATTATTGTTTGTTTTATTTGTGTTTATTAAAGCCAAGGATTACACTTTAGTTAACTCTCGCTCACCACTAAATTGTAGCTGAACCTGGTCTCAAGTCAGTCCCATATGTGGTTCACTAGTAGGGAATGTATTATTATGAACTGTACTGGATGGAGGATAGTTGAATCTCTTGTCAGCACAATCAGCAGGGATAGAACCCCGGACTAAAGTCAATCGTACTAATCATTCTTTCAACTCGATGATGAGGGCTAGGTAAAGTCCGATTGCCCTAGAAATAAAATTTTAAGTTATATAATAAAAATGGTAACGTATCCAATATTGACAAAAAAATAATAATTTATATTTATTTGAAAGCGGTCTAAATGGTTTAACTGTGGATTAAATGTTAAATGAACAAAAACAAAAACAGGCTTAATTTTATTTTATATTTCTTAGCACCACAATTTATAATATCCCTCACACTTTTTAATAACCAAATAAAACTATATACATTTATTAATTTTTATGGGTTATATATACATTACTTTAAATTAATTGGTACTGTGGTTATCATTGCTATGAAACATTTCACTTTTAGGTGCATTTTACGGATGCGGACGCTATTTAGATCACCACCACCTAACACCAGGAGGTCTCCACAGTAATTTGACGCTCTTTCGGCCATTCGCGCAGGTCTCCAATTTGCTTGAACCCAACATCAGGTATCTCTCTACACGGTCTCTATGATCTGGAGACCCTCACGACAGGTGCTGCTACCTCTGTCCGGTGATTGCTCCCAGCAACATCGCGCCACATTACATGCAGAAGTGATAGAAGACCCACAGAGCAAACTGGTTCTTGTAGTTTGTACTTACAACTCTTGGGACGATCGCCAAACTGATTGGCTTGCTATTAATAATGGCGATTCGAGGGGGAGGAGAGATTCATTCGGTGGGACAGACCCGAGACTCGGTTCTCATGGCCGGCCGACAGTCGCATGCGAAGAAAGTAATTAATTATGGAAGTAAGACGGTAATCGGGTCAGCTCATCACTCGCGGAGCGAACCGTAACGAGGAGTGTGACCCGTTAGACGCGCGGCTCCTTTTGTGTCGCGCCGTGAGACATGTAGTTGAGGATAATTGCAGCTGGGACTCGACCTCGGACCTCGCCTGCGTGCTACCTGGCGGCTCTCAGACTCGGAACATGACACTGCCGTGGAGGAAAGAGTTAAACCGCTCCGCTTCTGAAAGAAACTAATAAATAAAGTTCGCAGAAAATAAACTATACCATAATTTTGATGACAGGCAGTTTTATTGAATCCCTCCAAGGCTTACTAACTTGAGTTTACAGTCTTGTCAATTATCTGGACAAGTTTAAAGAAATTTAATTTTGATTCAATGAAATGGTCTTAAGAGCTCACAAAGTCAAGAACATCCTACAAACTACCCAGACTTATTTTTATCTATGATAAAAACTTGGAAAAAATATCTGTATCTTAAAAAAATGTTTAAATTCTTGTTTAAAAATAAATATTCTTCATGAAACGATTTTTTGGAAACAAGACACAAAAGTAAATAACATGTTTGCGAATAGGAGAAAAGCTAGTTTTTTCTTGTCGTATACAATCATCTAGAGATCCAAGAAAGCCCGAAAATGTAAGTAAATCTTTAACGCAGTTTAAAGGTTCAGTGTCGACGGGTTCGCCTCTGAATAAGTAGTTCTAATAAATTCAAGTGTAAGTTCATAACTAATCAATATTATAGAATTAAATATCCACGCCATGAATTGACAATTTAAAAACTAATTGAGAACCTCGTGTGAAAGTCCTTGCCAGATACCAAAAGAAGCGGTATTCAATTGTTTCCTTTTGACGGTATTTACAAACAAGAAAGATAAGAACTGGCTAGGGCTGCCTACACCCTTCCTCTCTCCTGTGTTAAAACTCACTTCCAATATGTTATAGTCTCACTATTCCTTACTCATTTTTAGAGATACCTGACTGATGACCTTAAATTAGACGAGGAAACATTTAGTTGGAGCTGTAACGAGAATTTAATGGTTTTTAAAAAAAATTTATACTTGGCATTAATTTTCGTACGATAACAAAATGATGATTCCTTGTCCAAAGGTTTTTCTTTTAATCAACTTCATGGCATCACCCCTCCAGGCCCAATTAATTGCCTTTATCTATAATTCAGCCATTTTGTTAACAAGAAGCCCGCTTTAATTGATTTGTTTAAATAAATTTAGGTTTGTGTTTTTTACGCTACGTCTCGCTTTCCGTCCAGATTACTACACACGTTTAATTACACTGATTATTTAAGAAGGATGAAGGGAGAAGTTACAGTATATGTACCCTCATTTGCTTGGAGGTAAAATGGAAAACCATACACAGTACACCTAGATGTAATTCGAACCCCTTTCTCCACGTCAACGTCAAACCAGACGATATTAGACTGACGTTTAGTCCTCGTGACCACCGGAGCGGATAATTTTAAGTACTAAAAAACTGGTTATAGGTAGACCTATTTACATAGACTCTTTTCCCGCAGAAAAATATTTGTCTTGGTCTTCTACGACCAAACCAATTTGATCAACAGCGTGGTCGACTTGATTGGGTTTATGATGTTGGTCATGCTGCCAAAAATGTTTTGTTGGTATTGTGGTCAGGTTCTAGTTCCTTATTACGATATTATAGGACGTGGAATGTGGTCGCGTTAGCATGTGTGTAAAGTAAGTGGCCACGGGAGTGATTAGGAGGTGCGCTGGAGGTCGCAGGGGGAAGCACGGCAATTATAAACCAGACTCTTGAGCTTACCTAGTCAAGTGCGGACGATACAGATACCACTTGGAAAAACTAGAATGAAATGATGGTAGGAAGGGGCCTTAATTAATGCCAACATGTTTGTTTGCGGTCAATATTGATTATTTTTTACTTTATTAGTAGTAGGCCTAATATTTAATATGTATTGCTATCATTTATCAAACGTGACAGATGCATATCTCATAACTTTACGTATAGGCCTACATATAGAAATATTAGAACTATCAAAAAAGTGTATTTCTGTTTTATTCTGACTATAGTTGGAGATACTCTTATTTACAGGTTTAGAACCAGGCACTTAACTATGTTTCAATTTTGGAAGAAGAGGGGAAGCAAGCACTCAATCTCAATTTTAATGTCGGAATTTACCTATAATTCAATTCTGGGGAGATACGTGGTGAGGTGAGGTGAAAGGGGAGTTGGGACTACAAGATTGCTTGAGAAGAGGGTGGGGGGGCTTAGAGCTCTCACACCTTTGGGGCTATACCTTTATTTGTCAATTCATATCCCTAAAATATGTATTTTAATTACATTTACTATTATTTGACATTTTAAATAGGGATAAGGGTGTTCCTAATCCTCAGGAATCCCCCCTACCCTAAGGCTACGTATTTGAATTAACATATAAATATTCCTAATTACTATCATTATTATTATTTACGACTAAATAATAGCAAATCTTTAATTTTAAATTAATGTATTGAGCAAATACATTAAATTTAATTGCAGTTAGATTATCTTTTTGGAAAAGAGGAGGGGTTCAGACTCCCCCAGAACTCGTTGCCCCCTTGATTATGTTCCTGTTTAGAACGGCTTTCCCCTGAGGGGATGAAAATAAGATAAAGCGGACTGAAACGAGAACGGTACATCGAGTCTCTCCGTTCAACAATAACACTAGACTGTATATTAAAAAAAAATTCTTGGGGATCATGAACA
This sequence comes from Timema bartmani, assembly GCA_902151455.1. Taxonomy (NCBI): domain Eukaryota; kingdom Metazoa; phylum Arthropoda; class Insecta; order Phasmatodea; family Timematidae; genus Timema; species Timema bartmani. Next base: position 31,346 of record CABFWB010002512.1, read on the forward strand.
CAGTAGTCACGTACCATGCAAGGTTACGTTTTTAATGTACTGAGCAATATATTTTTCAGGTCGTTTGTAATTAATGGCTTGGAGAGATTAAGCGTGAATATTATCCATAGAACAATCTTGGAACATGTCTATGTAGCTTGAGGATGTGGTATGTTGGCGTTAACCGTTACGCTCTCGGGCGGTATTATATCGGTGGCACGCTACCACGTCTCCAAAGATCAGATGGTCAATTACCGGGGACTCGCATCACTTAACGTCGACCCGTTAAAACAAATAAGTCGAACACTTCTCCAGAATCTAGAGATAATCAAGGCGTTCAATGTATCCACACTAAAATATCCTTGGAAAATGGACAATAATATAAACGGTTGTCTGAAATGTAAATTTAAGTTCTGTGTCTCACCGCTGGAAAGCACTGGTACGATTGTTCTATTGAGTTTGGAAAGGGGGAGGGGTAAAATACAGGGTTGTCACACACCTGGAAAATACAGATAATTTTTTTATGTCTGTAAAAAACCGGGAAAACATATGGAAATTTGCAAAATCTAGTAAAAATACTGGAATATTTGTTTAATTTGGGACATTTAACTGAAAGATTAAAATAGTAGGTCTTGGGATGACTGAAAAGGGAACTGAAGAATTAAGCATGCCGATTCAAGCATGTATTATTACCCTCTAAACAAGAGCTGAGAAGCGAAAGAATATTTATTCACCCGTAGATCTTAAGTCATCGTGTTTTAGAAATAAGTTACATGACTTCACGTTTACTCAATTTGATGAAAAATGAAATTTTATTACTCTTTTATTCAACAAAATGGGAATTCCTTCTGGAAAACCCGGGAAGTTTGTTAGTAAGAAAATATTGGCAACCCTGCAATATCTACTTTTCACAATTTCCTTCAGTGACGCTTGTTGGTTGGGAGGGTAGAGAAAGAGACGAGGAGAAGAAGTATAGTGACCGCCAAAGAAACATAAGCTAGGGCTGGAAACTACTACCTGGTGGGAAGATTTTCGTTATTAATTTAAAACACATCAATTTTATTCAATTGGGCTGGCGACTTCTTGGTGTACATACACATTTAACGAACAAGCTCTAGCAGAAGATTTTTAATTAGCTTTCATAGGAAAAGTAATATTAGAGCTAGGAGTTTGGAATTTTTCTTTTTGTCATACTTAAAAAAAACATTTCAAAATCTAGTCTTGAAAAAAAACATAAGATGGAATGTAAAATATATAATATGTATAGCTCGCTCATTATTATTATGTATTATTATTTTGTGTCGTATTTTTATTCTGGATTTCCTCTCTTGTTTTTATTGCTTGTACACTTTCAAACATTAATGTGAAGTAGCAACATTAATGTTTGACACTTTGAGATCAAATACAGTTCCATTTTAATCGAGACTCTAGATTCAGCTCATGTCATACTAAAATATATCTTCCAGAGCAAACATTAAGCCGGAAATTAGTCACTTATGCAGCCTGGAGGCTGTAAAAGTTAGTGAAGAACAAGTTTTTATATTTAAAAAAAATTAAGATACCGTTTTGTTCACTTCCTGTTTCGCCTGTCCTATATTTCATTAAAATTACTGTAACAAAAGTTAAGACACCTTAGTAATTTGTATTCTTTTTCAATTAGTTTTTTTTAACTTCCTTGTCAGATTGGTTTGTTAAGATTAACAGCCTCCACACTTTGTGTTTGTGTGTGTTTGTATGTGTGTGTTTGTTGTGTGTGCAGCATTATCTTTCTTATACCTTTCGCTTGGATCAAACTACCTGCCGTAAGTTAAAACATGGCTTTGCAAGGCTTATACTCATCTCGCATATATACAGGATGTATCGATTTATGTGGGAAGTAACTGGGGTGTGGATAATAGACCTCAAAACAACACAAAAAGTCCTTATGAACATTTGTCCTATGTTGGCTGGTTCCCGAGATAAGGCCTCCCAGGGTTTTGCTGGAATTTTTAATAGCCCTCCTGGGTACATCCCTGTCAGTGTAGCTGCAGCCTTGTGTGTGACTGCAGTGATACTACACTCACAAGAGGTGCAACGAGGGTGAATCATGTAAGGTCATTAACAATTCCAGCAAAACCTTGGAAGGCTCAATCTAGGGAACCAGCCAACATAGGACATATGTTAATAAGGACATTTTGTGTGGTTTTGAGGTCTACTATCACACCCCAGTTACTTCCCACACTAATAGGAACATCCTGTATATATTTACCCACTGAAATAGTTTCTCGACATTAAAAAAAAATAGATTTCGTTAGAGGTTTGGGAAGTAATTTATAAATTGGTCTGTCATTACCTTCATCCACTATTTGTTTTAGATAATGGTCTAATAACTACAGCAAAAGTACTTATCATTGAGGTTTTTTTTACATGTTTTTTAAACGTGAGCCACATCTTACTACTCGTATGGGCTATCAATAAATTTAAACTGATGTGATAAGCATGAGGAAGGTAGAACTTCAAAGAAAATGTGCACGTGTTACGGAGAAAGAGCGTGTAAAACTATCTACCATTCTCAGTACATCCGGTCAGGATTTGAACCCCGGCTATACCGTCACCTGCAAATCAGGCCTGACCAGACTGGCGGCTTATCCCGCGTGTCCAGGGGCGTGGGCTACATCTTATTGTTGAATGGAGAACAGCTAAGCCATTGGATTGAATCACCTCCCACTTGAATCAGATTAGAGCACAATGACGCAATGTTTTGTTACTATCAACTCTCAGGTTGTTTCTGAATAATTGTAACACGAAGTATTCGGCGGGATACTTTTTTAAAAGTGTTTTGTTTATATAAACGTGATGATGAAAAAAAATCATGTTAGCTCGGTTTGATATCACTAGAAAACACTGTATGAACCACTTTCATGTTATATTAATCATAATTCGTGTTGGTCCTACTTGCGAAGTTCTGTTTAAGCTACTGACAAATACTACTGCACATATTTATCATTCGTTGGGCGTAGAGGTAGGAGGCGAAACAGCGCTTGTAGGTCGTGAGAAAGTATTTAAATAACACACAATACTGATCATAGCAGCATTCAAACATTGGTTTTAATTTATTAGTCTTGCCGTTTAGTGCTTCTCTACGGGACATCACAAGCTTTTCAATCAGTTATCGTATTGTACGTTCCCAACAACTGTTACTAACTGCTTATTATTAAACCACGTTCGGTGGCGCTACTCTCGCAGTAGGATAGTCTGCCGAGGCCCGAATATCGGTCGGATGTACTGAGGGTGGTTTTCCCTAAATGGTTTACCACTCTCCCTCCATGCAAATGCGCGTTTCACTTCCTATAAACACAACCTTCTTAATCCCTAAAACCATTAGCGTAATTAGTACATAAGTGTATAAACCGAACGGGTAGTGAGACACGGTGATAAAAAAAAAAGGCTTACTTGGCTGTGATACGTGAAGGATTTAAGGTAGTATGTGACGTACCACTGAGTTTTATTGATTACAAAACATGTTTTAATAATAGCAAGACTGATAAACAAATTAACGCAGGTTTTGACGTGATGGCATAACTTTGTTTAGATTATCATTAAATCTTTATTAGAATAAGGAACGACCGTTTTTACTTTAAAATATATCGAGCCTTTTAATTTTCTGAAGAGTTTGTCAGGGCGTGGCCCCGAAAGGGTCACGTGACCCGTGAAAGTTTGGGAAACACCGGTTTTTAAGAAATATACTCGTACCAGCGTGGAGGGAGTATAGGGAAAATTACTTGTCGAAAACCACTCCCAGTGAAACCGGTAAAGATTATAACTCTGGCATCCTTGCCAGCCATCTTAATAGGCAAAACATTGCGAGTCTATCGCCTTAGACTACTTATTGGCCTTCCACTGCGAGTCAGTGTTGGGTATAGCCGGGTTTAAGTTAAGCTATTCCGGGGGGCTGTTTATCGGGAAAACCAGGACTCGTGCTTGAATTGGGTTCATCGAGGAAAAAACTTTCAGAAAAGTTCTTGAATTTTTCCGTCTGTCGGGAGTTTAAAGGTGAGGACCCCTCTAAATAACTTCTAAGGGTATCCAAATTTTGAAAGTTTCTCGAGGGAGGACCACTCCAAATATATAGGAGAAGTAATTGCTAACCATACTTGCTCGATTTCTATAATTCGTTTACGTGTTCAACATACCTAAACAAAAGCATTCATAATAATTTGTTCACAGACTCACAACAAGAGGAAAAGCCTTTTTAAAAATCGGGAAAATATATATATTTTTTCTAGGTAAACCAGGAACTACTATGCTGTAATTTTATTATATATTTTGAATGTCCGATCTGTAATTATATGTGAATAAGATGTAAATGTTAAAAAGGTACATTTTAACACTATAGCTCTGTGGTCGCTATCGTGGTGTTCGCAAGCCTCATGCCACCCGAAGATACCATCAGACTGAGTAAACCAAAGGAAAAAAAAAATCCAAATACACTTATAAAAGTTTACACTTCTAGCTAATCAAATAATTTATAAAATTAACAAAGATATTTGTGAATAGTTATTTATTGATAGCTGAACTTACGTGATATTCATTTTAGAACTTATTTTCGATAAATTGTTGCGATTTGAACAATCTTTGTTTAATTATTTTCATATTATTAGCTTATACTCTAAATATATCAAGTTATAAGATGTATGATATGAAAAAAGTTCACGCAAATTAATTTAAAAAAATACAGCTACTTAAAGTTGATTTTTTTAAATAAAAAAATATCAGCGAACATTCTTAATGGGTAAACTTTGAAATATATCATATAAAGAATGAATTTCAGAAGATTCCATTCAAATCCGTTGACTTGTGAATTGTTCTGAAAACAGTACATTTTTTATGTAAACTTTGTCCGCCCTGCCTGAGATGTCCGGCACAGGAGAACCAATCAAATCTCGGAAACAACCTTCTCAAATCATTGCGCTTGCGCATTTGACAACGCATGCGCTCTACAGTCAGAAGCTAGCAGACATCGTTGGCCGTTGTGAGGAGATTTGAAATAACTCGTTAATGTAAAGCGTGTGTGTCGGTGTATTGGATTGTGCCACTGCACAGCTTTATAATGTGAGAACATCCATCGGAAGAATGATCAAACATATATGTTTATTCATTAGCAAATAAAATATGTTGATAATCACCTGTTTAAAGTTAGCGTTGCAATATATCGTGGGTCAACCAACATACCTCGTGTGAATTGCTTCCCCACGGAGGCAGATTCTGTTTTTTTTATTTTCGGCGAACGTGTGAGTCAGTCTTAAGTTGACTGGTCTGATAGGTTGATACAGTCACACACTGACCATGTAATTGCATGACGTATGCCGGGCTCAGTGGGTGCAACGAACTGCCGCAAGTGTCTCTTCTCGCTAGTGTCCATTCACACCTGGTCCGGCTCCTACCTAACCACAATCAATCTTAAAGCTCTGGTTTAACACGCACTGTGTTGTTGAACTTGGGCCGACTGTCCGCTAACTGTGGACACACCTCCCAATAGCGAGGATAATTACATTGATTTGGGAAAAATCACTTGGCCACTGGGGGGGGCCATACAATTTATTGGCTCCATTATGTCTGTACCATTTTTTGTTCGTTTGAGAACTCTTAGAGTAACTTAAAATGTGTGTCATGTCGTAAGCCCTGTTTTAGAATTTAGCCTCTTCATTCGACACATTTTACTTGCTCTATACGAGGGGTATTTAAACTTTATTGTTCGCGTACCCCACATGTATAGTTTATCTTGAAATTGTTATCCTCTAATTTGTTGGTGTATAATATATATTCAGTAATCAACATCTAAAATAAATTACATCCAAAATAAAGTATTGAATATATATATATATATTCAATACTTTACTTCAATATTTTATATATATATATAAAATTTTACGTACCCCTAAGATATCTTAACGCACCCCCGGTTGAATACCACTGCTGTACATTTCTGTGTTTTAAGCTTTGATTAAAATAATTTTCAGTCTTGCAGGTAGGGATGGGAGTTGCAAATGCCCTACGAGCCCTCCTCCCCTTTTGCAATCCCTCTCCTGGTTGTGAATAGGGCCTTCCTAATATAGCCTACACTACGTTTACCCCGAAAGGTTACATGGTTACCTTGCTTGGTTCCACTATGATGTAGGTTGTAAAATGGGGCCAAAGTGTAATCTTCACGGTCAGACTTACCTTTCAGTGTAAATGGAAAGTACATTATCTTTCAATAGATCTAAGGCTTATTCATCATTACATGCAAACGCGCCCCTCCTTATTCTTGGCATGAAAAGCTCTATAGCAACTAGTTTATGACACACACGTTCTCACCGTTTTCAAGACATCGACTATATAAGTGTTGTCTTGCTTTATTGCAATCTGCTAACATTTCACACGATTAACTGATCATATCTAAATAACGCCAGAGTCCTGCACCTCGGCCCAGTTGGTAGTGAGTCTATTTATGAATTTTAGAGCGCCAAGCTTTTTTTAAAAATGTATTACCACGTCCTACTACCTGTTCAGGTTATACGCATATATGATCATTACTCTAATGGGGTAGGGATGAGGAAGGAATCATTTTAGAGGTAATCTACTCGCATTTGAGTAAAAGGAGAGCGGAAAACGATTTAGGAAAAAAACACCCCAAGTAGGTCAGACTGGGATTTGAACCCCGATCTCCTCGTCTTCAGTAGGCCAGTCTAACACGAGAGAGTCGCCTTAACTCTACAAATTAAAATACACAAATGCCACTAATTTTATTTATATAAAAAATTAACTGACTATTATAACTTTTGGTACATAAATAACTTAATTCGAGAGCACTTATTTAAAACATAATTAATTCCTTCAAGGTTTAAAACAAATCAAAGAGTTGTCCTTTATTGAGAAGGTCCAGAATCTTCATTCAAGAGATGACCTTTGTGAGAGTAGTGTCCGTGTAGCGTCCTGCTGAACAAAATTTGTTGGTTTGCGTGTGCCTCATGATTAGGTCAGCAGGCGTGTGAATGTTCAGTTTGCTGCCTTGACGTAGAAGAGGGAGGGGACCCCGCCCTGCACTCCAGACCAGGGCCTGTTTACATGGGGGTCAACTCTTGGAGCACCTTGTCCCTTGGGGCGCGCATTCAGACTAACGTAACCGCTCGAGTAAAACCTTTATTGCATCGTCTTTGGAACCAGTTTGATTAGAAACTCTAGCTCGACTTTATAACATCACTCGCCTGTCTTGTCTACCCTATAATGGCGTGATCTCTCTTTGTTCAAACGTTACAGAAATTTTTATTAAATGTCTTAACTAGTATAAGCACGTTTGCAAATGAACAAAAGCCTATGTGGCTGATTACAATTAAAAAATATATCTCACCTCTAGAAAGCCCTAGACGTTGATGTGATTAAGGTAGGAATGAGTCACTATAGAGTTTATTCGTCACTTAGTTCAAGGTCACCTACTGGCTGGGCGGGGAAAGAAAGAGAAATAGTGAAGCTAAGTGACCGCCAGAGATCCTTATTAGGGTTGGAAACCACTAGCGATTCTGGTGGAGATATATACACCATTAATTTTACTATTTTTATTTATTTGAGGTATTTAAATTGCACTTTCTGAACCGAGTGATAATATCAGCACACGATAATTTCTTTGAGCGAGAGCAAAAAGTCCTACTAGTTTTTCTTGGAAAGCTATGTTCACATTCCTTCCAGGATTCTTTTACATGCCACAATCGACGTAGGAACAACGGCATTACTTCCCCTCCGAAGGAAGTTGTGCTACGGATTTTATTACTAAAAAATCCGTTAACCCCGGCTGGTTTTGAACCCACCATCATCGGATCCTAAAGCGAGCACTTGACCCGAAGACTACCGAAATCAACTGTTATTAATTAAAATAAAAAATTGGATAACGTACTTCTTGAGACGCAGTGCCTTGCCTTACCCTACTGCCCATAGCCATGGTGGACGGAAGACCGAAGGAACAAGGTGCGAAAATATTTGATTCGGAACATTCTGAATGACTTCGGGATAGGGTGACCACCCGCTGCATCGCGCCTTGCCACGTCAAGTGGGCGACCACCCTCTACTACTAACTCTTCTACTAACAATGTTTGAATAATCAATATCCGAGCTAACAGAGATAAAAATGGTAAAATGTAGATTTTTTCCCATTCCCTCTTCAACAGCTTTCTTTTAATTTTGTTATGTTCAATAAACTTGTGAAAAATATGTTTCTTTTCACTGGATTTACCTTTTAAATTTTATTTTTTATTAGTTTTTCAGAGACTTTTTCTTGTTGCGAAAATTGGCTCTTGAAACGCAATTAGTTCAGTAATATGTCCAAATGCTCTAAAATTCCCTCACCACAATATTAAATTCTCTCTCGAGTATGAGGGGTGCCACACCCACCGACAGATGGGACTTAAATCCGCCCACCATTCGTAAAACCCACATGGATGCCCTTGCCTCAATCTACATACTAACAAGTCCACCTCTGTGGTCTTGGGGTAAAGTTCTTGTCTCAGGACCAGATGATCTCGAGTTAACACACAGTTGAGGTCGATGGATTTTTCTTGAGCGATTAAAAAATCCGTAGCACAACTTCCTTCGGAGGGGAAGTAAAGCCTTCGGTTCTATGTCGATTGTGGCATGTAAAAGAACCCTGGAAGGTATGTTAAAATACCTTTCACGGCAAAATCGGTAGTCCTTTTCACTCTCGCTGATAGAAATTCAATGTCAAAAGGCAACGGTGAACCACCACACTTTCTTGACTCTTCTAGTACACGGGATTTCTACCAGATTGTGCAGGCAATACTAACCAGCCGACGGGCTGAGTTCATACCCAGCGCCAGATAGATATAAATTACATCAATCCAACCTCCAGACTGTATTTTTTAATCAATTTTTTAAAAACCACATCTTATTCCATGTTTGGTTTATACGCTTATATACTAATTACGTGAAGGGTTTCAAGGATTAGGAAGGTTATATTTAGAGGATGTGTACCCGAATTTGCGTGGAAAACATTTTGGAAAAATCTCCCTCAGTACACCCGACCTAGATTCGAACCTCGATCTCCCCGTCATAGGCAGTCTAGTCGACTGGGAGAGTAGCGTCCTAGACCATGTGGCCTCCGAAGTTGGTCTCCGGGCTGTTGACTTAAGAAGAAGACATACTAACATGCACGCTTAGTCCACTCAACTAATTGTGTTGAACAGAAAGTATATTTATATAGTAAACATATTATTCTAGACATTAATCGTTCATTTATTACTCAAAACATAGGCTCATGTATTTATTCAATCATTGTAATAGGCTAGCTCTAAATTTCAACCCCAATTTGTACATTAAATTTGAAGTAACTTTCTTATAACCCATTTTTGTTATATGTAAGAAACGTTCTCACTTCCTAGATTTAGTTTTTTTTTTAACATACATTCATGAAGGCCTACCATTGTGTGAATCAGATTCATTTGACTTAAATTTATTTTAGCGACGCCCCATTTTACTGTGGTTTGAGTTTCACTCATAAAATAAGTTTTAAAAAGCGAAATCGCTTAAGAACTTTCTATTAAAGGACTCCGCGATGAAGACGTGCCAAGACACTGCATGGGGGCTGAAGATTGAACGTCTGTGTTGGTTGAAGAGTTGAACGCTGGTGTAGAGAAGGTCCTCGTGTTTCTTGGCCACAAAATGTCGGCGAGTTGTTATTACCGTGTTACGCCGCTAGGATTATTTATCGCACGACTTGACACAGGCAACCCACTTCTTGTTAGCAGTCCGTGGTTCATATTCCCGTCACACTTCACTTGCAGAGAAGGAGATTAATACTTCGAAAACTATATTTTTTTAAAAGCGAATTTTACCTAGCAGAAAAAGGACTATACAATGTAACAAGTTGAGATAGCTCTGATACACCTCTATTATTTTTTGAACTCGAATTTTAAGTTAGCCTACGAAACCCTAATACAAATTCCAGAAAACGTTGCAAATGTAAAAAGTTATAACTTTTCCACGTTAGTTTGATTTTGGTTTCTACATCATATTAATTATTTAGTTTCTACAGGAAGAATAAATCTTAGCTTTTGCTGTTGTTGTTGTTTCAATGAAAATATTGCAACCATTTAGGTTGTAATTCAATGGTTCAGGGTCTGGTTGTTAGGTTTTCTATAGGTATGTTTGAACAAACCACGTCCGACACTTTACTCAGTCGATAGAATATCTGTATATTAAGCTAAGGGTCCCGGGTTCGATTCCTGACATGGCAAAAAATATGTATCATTGGTGAAATGTGGGCTTCCTCTTTCACATTGATACATTAACGGCCGGGTGCTGGATGTGGGTTCTGCCCTAGATTTAAGTTAGTTTATAAGTCGTGTGCTGATGTAATCACTCGGTTCAGAAAGTGCACGTTAAATACCTTGAATAAATAAAATAAAATTGACTAGGCCACTAGTAGCCTGAGCACCATGAAAGCTCTAAAATTCTAATTTCAAATTATATCTAATCCTAGAATCTTCTTTAAGAAATTGTAGAGCTCATACTTAATACATTGGGAACATATCTCACTGTATTTGTTCCTTTTCCTTTGGGGGAATGCTTAATTTAAAATAGGGTAGGCCTATTTTGTGACAGCCCATCCCTCCTGAGTAAAAAAAGAATACGAAATAAACTAGATGGGGGTGTGAGAATTTTAGGGGAAAAAAAGAACTTTTTTTTAGTAATAAAAGTCTAGTTGAGCAATTTATTTTAACAAGGTATAAAGGAGTTAAAATTATGGCGGAGCTGTCCATTGTTCGCTATTATAAGAAAACATAAAATAGGTTTAACCATTATCAGAAGAAATCATATTCCCAGTCAACATAAATAATATAAACATTATTGTACCATATAGACACTCTCGAGAATGTAATTTATACAAATATAGCAACAAACATTTTACAGGGAGATGGATACTAATGAATTCTTTCGACGCCATTGGTCATCCAGAACGTAAAACGTACACGTTCATATGACCATTATGTAAAGTCTCTTCTAACCATACGGTTGGAATACGTTCACACATACTCTACTATTAACATAACATGAAAATAAACTAAAAGTTACATAATCCCCATGCGTTTCATCTGGTACCTAGGTATTTAAAACTAGACAGTTAAAAAATCTGAGGGGAGTATGAGGGGGAGGGGGTGAGGAGAGAGGGATAGAATCTACATACTTATGCTTAGAAAACCTTCATAAGATTATATTATTAAATAGTTCCTAGTTTTGAAAGGAATTAAATTACTAGGCCCAAAAGTTCATGTTAAATGCAAAATTAAATTAAATACTTTGTAAAATAACAAACCTTGAAAATTGGAATCACATAACTTGCTCCTTAAAAATACAACCAAACAAGTAGTAAAATATCCTCTATTTTGAGAACAAATAAACATTGAAATAAAGTTTGAGGAAGCGTGAAGTAAACAACTTTGCTCAAGATCACCAGATAAGTAGTTAAATATTCTTGGGCATTGTGGAGTGGGGGGGGGGGCATCACACAAGATGTGCCAAAAATAATGGCATTGGGATCATCCCTATCCCATTAGTGTGAGTAAATTAGGATTGCCCACGCGCTACAAAATAATAATAAAATAAATACATAATTAGTTTGATAATGCAAACATTTTCTGTTGTTGATACTTTCATTCTATCGGTTGGTGTGACGATAATTGGAGGTAAGAGTGCTATAAATGAATGTTGCCATTTTGCGAACGTCCTGGCGTTCGTTGTAATGATGAAATATGGTTTCCTCGTCCAGTTTAACGCTATCGTTCACGCTAATTGGAAATAATGCGAAGAACTGGTTTTGTTGATCGCGAGTGAGCGCTAGAGTATAAAAGAGGGATATTTATGATCGGTATCGCCGACCTCGCCTTGCGCCTGCGCGCGCGTGCTGCGTCGTGACTGGGTCGTGACCGGGTCACGTGACCCTTTCTCCTCCGCGTGAAGGTGCGGGTTCAACCCTTTGGGAGGGCTGGAAAACTGCAAATAATGAGTCTATCTATATAAGCAGTCATACTGAAACCTCGAATGATATTTATTGCACTAATCAGATAATATCTAAGCATTTTCTTATCCATCTGGTGTATCCATAGTTATTTGGTAAACAGGTTGGGGAAAGTTCCAATGTTTGGGAAAATTCACGAGCCAGAAAATTCTATCAAAAACTACATTGAAAGTAAAGACGTGACAAATAAATGCACCACACTAGGATTCGAACTCGAACCCAACCTCCAGTATTATATGCTTTGTCAGCCACGTTGGGACAGGGCTAACTTTGCTGGTAATATTTATATAAGTTTATGCTACTATTGTAGTTTACTTCTAATGTGATAAATTTATCAAGGCACTTTGAAAAAAATCATCAAGAGTTTCTTTTTACAAGAATTTCTATTTTAGGTTTAGCCTACACAATTTTATTCCCACATTCGTTTTAATACAGCGTGTCTTATTGCTTACGATCATTTTTTTCGGGAATGATTAGTGGCTACCTCTGATTTTAACGCAATTATATAAGAATAATGCATTTAAAATTTGTATTAACATTTATGTGATTTTAATGACCAAACAAGTCAATTTATAAAATAAATCTGAGCGAAATTTTTTTTACTCCCCTAATTCCCAACATTTACGTGGTATAGAGATGGGTGTATGGGTGATTTAGGCACTTTGTTAAATGTTTCAATAAATAACGTTTTTATACCATTTATGGCAATGTTTGACTTTAATAATTATTGTATTAAAATTGCGATCTCGTCGTATGACATAAATACATAATAAGGTTGTGTATATAAAGCACATGCGTGTGAGATATGATGGCGTGTTGCTGTCTACCCTCCCGCGGAGTTGCGGCCGTCGGGTCCATTAATTCCGTCCAGGGACGAGGCTGCCCGGGACGCTTCAGATCCGGGTACCTGCGACGAACCTTGGACTAACAACGTTGGCGCTCGTTACCTCTGGGTGATTGATTGTTTCCAAACCTCATCTGTTCTTTTTTCTTATTCTTCGCGGCGTATTTTCAGTAATTGAGGGCCGCCATCCCTCGGTGTTTGGATTGGGAGGAGAATGTCATTGTTTATATACCGTGATGTACTGTATGAACCGTACATTCCACATCACGCATCACACCGCGGGAAGGCTAAACATCACTTGGCTTCTTTGTTGTCATTTATATACTCAGGGCCGCATCAAAAATATTAGTTTATTACTAAAAAAAAATTACTCTTCATTGCCTATACAAGTAGATTTTTGGAGTTTTGTAAACTCACAGTACTTTACAACCCCTTATGTTTGCACTTTCAACTGCTTCAAGAAGAGAGCTGTATTTTTGCAGTTTTTACAGAAAAATATTTTGTTTTTTTATGAAATAAATATAATATTGCTCTAGTATAAACAAAGGGCTTAATTTTTTGCACATTTTGACATCAACAGTTCTTGAATATATATCGAGAACATAGCGGCACTAGATGACAAACTTTTTAAATGAAGAATGTCATTAAATTTTAAGGACACCCTTGAAAGATATTCAAGAACTGTTGTCACCATTTGAAGAAAATTAAACTTTATGTTTCTATTGGAGAATTATTAGATTTATTTGGGCCAAAAAAATGTTTTACCATAAACCGTCAAAAACACTGCTTCCACCCTTCCACCCTACCTTAAGAGACAATTCTTTATCATATACTTTAAGGGAAACACTCCCGCCCCTCCCCCACGAGTTACCAAAGGTAGAATTCCTCACGCCCTGGAATTAATTTCCGTAGGTACAAACCTGCATATAAATAGACTCATCAAGTATTTCAGGAGCAACAACATACCCCACGCACGCGGAAGAGTATAATAAAGGTGTGAAACCCCAGTTAACTTAGTAAATTATGCCAAAGTCAATAATGTCTTGTCTTTCTTTATATGTAACAAATTTATAAACTTTAACAAATACAAAATTTTATTTTTTCTATTCTTAAATTTAAAGCATTTTTTTGAGTGGAAAGTTCAATCTGGAACACCTAAATTGAAAAGCAGGAGGATTTGTAGTTTAGAAAATGGCACAACCCTGAAGAAGCAATTGACATCGTTATGATCTCTCGTGAGCATCAATTGGTCCTCAATCCCGGACTGAAGAAGGTATAATTAAAAGGGAATGTACCCGCATCCACGTGAAAGGAGTATTGTGTCCCATTTAGGCAAAACCACCGTAATTAAACCCAAATGGAACTATAAACATTGACATCCCCGTTACAGGAAACAAGACTCGATGATCCTGACGTTTAACCCACGTGCCCCCGGGAAGATTTAAAAAAAAAATAAAAAAATTAGTAGTTGAAATAATGATTGGGCTATGTGAGCTGTGTCTGATCAAAGTCTTTTCTGTGCTTATTAAAAAATGCAAAACAAACAACGTTCCTTAATTATTGTTTGCACCATATTTAAACTGTTACAATGCGTCCAATATCTTAGTGGCACGAATTCACGATAGTCATATTTATCAAAATCAAAATTTTATTCCTCAGTACTACTCTCTATAGTGTTTGAAAAAATATGGGATTGATTCTTGAAAATCTGGGAAACACGGGGAATTTACAGCAAATTTTGCCACGGACTCAATCAACGGCACATTTTCCCCAAGAGCTTCCAAGATCGTATTATATGTAGCACTCCATATTGACGAACTTATAAATATATCGATCCCTTTATGTTGTACGTGAGTTGGATGGACCGGTTCAGGCAGATGAGGCCCCAGGAGGAAATGTTTTAACGTCTTAATAAACACTTTGGGAAAGTTTAGGGAACGTGACAAACCAGAGGGAATGTGGAAGGCCTTGTACTCCGGACCATACAAGACTCTGCTCCGACTGCTATTATGCCATTAGGCATCTCAAGTCTTCACTGTGATTATCTTCCCTGCGTTTGTTTCACTCTTTTACTTTTGATTGGATCGTGTACTTTTTATATTCGTCTTTTTGAAAAGCTATCGGTTGATGTCTGTGACGTTATAGGGAACGAGGAAATTTATAATCACCTGCTGTTGATTAAGTGTATCTACTCAAACTAGTTTTGTTATGTGTAGAGTCAAAGTAATGTCGCACCTGCTTGGATTATTAATGAATGAGGGCAACGCAAGAAACTTGTTTGGTTTGCTCTAGAGTGATCCTGTTATTTATTTTAAATATTTTTCTTACTCTAAAAATAACTAATTATTTGAGAATATTGTGTGTCCTCTTTCTAATGATTAGTTCCATCAAACTTGGTGCACACCATACCTTAGCTTTGTTAACCGTGGTACTAAATGTACTTATACAAAAATCACTATTTTTACTTATTAAAAGGTCCATCCTACCTATACTCAGGGTGTTCAATATTGTTCAAGGTTTTTAGGGTGTGTGTAAAGGGTGGTAAAAATGTTTCCTTAAATATGTATGACTTTCTAAAGTCAATTAAGGGAATTGAAAACATATTTCTTTACGGCCAACATTAATAACATTTTGCCATATTATTTATGCTATTTTATAGGTATAATAACTATCATAAGCTAGTGACAGCTGCAGATAACATTACTTGATATATGAATATATTAAAATGGTTTTAGTAACTTTGGTAACTAACTTTTATTGTTATTACTACCAAAATCATACTATAGCTTCCCAGCCATCATTTTATAACCGGGAATGATTCAAGCTTGAATTTCACTAACTATACAGTTTTTCGCTCCTCTGGTTATTGAACTTACCTTAGTAAGTAGAAGCGCTACTGGCTGAGGTAAGATTGCGGACAGTAAAGTATTAAGTTCTACTACTATTTTTAGACCTGTAAACAATACAACTTGGTACCTATACAGTTTTTGAGAGAGTATGAAGCAGGCCAAAACAATAAAAGTAGAAATATATAATATATTATGAGTGTGACCAAACTGAATACACATTGATGTATCCATTATGTCAATATTTCTACAGCGGAGTTTCGACATTTACAAAATTTATTAAAACTACATTCATATATTTATATAATGTAATACTAATAGTTTAGTCAAATGTTATCATTGTAAAGTAAAGTTTGTATTTTCTAAACTGTCTTTCCTATCAAAATCCTACTTTATATATACCTGAGTTTTAGCTTCTGTGGTGCTGACTGACAGCTCACAGCTGACTTCTGATGGCTTTGAAAAGCTACCAGACCAAATTATGTATCCCTACGCCGAACCATATGATCTGCATAAAACATGTCTTTAGCAGTTGTCACTTCTGACAGTCAAAATTTAGGTATATATCTAAATGTTGACTGTCAGAAGTCAGCTGTGAACTGTCAGTCAGCACCAAAGAAGCCATGGAGCTACTGTACCTACTTCCTTTGTTCACTGTTTTTTAATTAATGTATCATAAATACAAATCTAATCTAATCTCATTTGTTATGTTAAAGAGTATTGCCGCTAGCTGAAATGGTTTTCTTAATTTGAAAAAGGTTCATGAGATTTTAACTATTATTTTTAAATAGGTTAAATAATGTGACGACAACTTCACGAGTAGTTAGGTCAAGTGCTGTCAAGTGCTTAGCTCTTGGAATGATGTTTTTTCTGACACTTCCATGTTCTCTCTGGTTGAATAGTCCAATAAAAAACACACACACACTTGTATGAACCGTAAACTAAGTTTTTGGTAATATTAACAACAAATAATAAATTAAGTTGGGTGAAAATAATTATAAATACACATGACACAATAGACGCTATAATTTGTTGAGATTATTTCTCTTTTAAGTTTCTCCTTTTATGTTGTGACGCATTTGTTGGATTTAGTGTGGGCGCGTTCTTTGTGATTAAGGTGTGTTGTCCAAGCTGCGACAGTTACTTGCGTCTGCGGTTGGAGCCGCATTGCAGCTGAAGTCGCAGTCATCGCGGATGCGTGGCTTGAGTTTGGTCTGCGACACGAGGTTATGATTTAAGGGGTAGGGATGAGGAAGGTAGTTTATATTAAGTGCACCCACATTAGCGGGGCGAGAGGGCAAGAAAAGCACATGTCCTGTGCAACCGGCGAGTTTCGAACCTATAGACATCCTCTTCACCAACCATATGTTGTTTTTTATTGCGTGACTCACGCCCTAAATGGCGTGCAAGTGTGATCGTGGTAAATATTTTATTGGACTTGCCGTTTCGTAGCTGGTGGACAATATCGTCAAAAACAGGCCACACATGGTTTTTTTAAAAAATATTTTCAACAAATTTATTTTTAAATTATTGGGGGCTTGAAATGAAATGGCGGTGCCTTTTTACAAACCGCGGCATCAGGCTTGTGGTGCATTTAACAATATGTTAATGTAATTTCAAAAAAAGTATTCTTATAATTTTGAGAGGCTAGAAGAGTTATTGTTGTAGGTCAGGTTTGTGGTTTCAGCCCATTTGAAGTAGAGTTATTCTGACATGAAAATTGCCGGATAATTTGACTAAATCGGTATTAACAATGGGATACTTTGATTTCATTATCTATTTTGACAATGAACATCCACACTGAACTCGACAAAAAGATTGTCTCAAGGGTTCATTTGTTCTCCAAGAGATTATAAATGTGGGGAATAAAAAAAATAGCGATCAATGGCACTTTTTTCTTATTAAAAAAAAAAAACTTTTGGATGTTCAGAAGAAAAACGAACTGAACCCGGTTAGGAAGAGAAAGGAAGCTTTCTTGTTGCAGCGACAATCCATAGTCTATTGTCGGAATTGAAACAACTTAGTCACGAATTATGACACAAAGAAGAAAGTGTTGCGGTTTGAGATGTAAAGTGGTGTAACTCTCGGTGTCTTCAACGCTGCTAGTACGTAACAATGGTAAATAGGGCAATAAAGACCTACTAATTAAAAATAAATCTCCCAGAAAAAGGATAGAAGTTGTATGTTAGAACTTTTCTCATTTTATTGGTCATGTGTGTGTCATTTGAAAAAAATAAATAAAACGATCTACATATCACAATGACTTGTTGAAATATTTGTTGTTGAGACTGCTGCCAAAACTATATCAAGCTTTTCGGAAAATGTTCGGAAATATAGGGTAATTAATTTTTTTCGATATTTTGACCCTAAAATGTGTTTTTCACGATTTATACAGGCCCTGGATAGCATTAATATTTGAAATTTTATATTGGGCGTCATAGTACTTAGTTCTACTTATATTTACTTACCTACTTACTCTATGGCATTAGGAGCTCGAAAGCTCATTGCCGCACTTACAAACGTACGCCACCTATCTCTATCTTGAGCTAGTTCTATCCAGTTCACCTCATTGTACCCTATTTCTTTCAGGTCCATTCTAATGTTATCCTCCTATCGGCGTCTACGTCTTCCCAATGGTCTCTTCCCATTGGGTTTGCCAATCATTACTTTGAGCATGGTTCTAGAATCTCCCATTCTCGTAGTATATTCTGCAGGGTATGTGACTCATAATTATGTAACCTCATCAACTATCCAGTATCATCATTCCTTTTTGGACCAAATATCTTCCTAAGTGCCTTGTTTTCTAACTTCCTAAATTTGTTTTCGTCATTCAAAGTAAGATACAATGTTTTACAACCATAGATACCATAGTCCTATTTATAGGTCACACAAACATAAAATACCTTCATTATTATTTAGTTTGGTGAAATTTGGTGGGTTCTGTTCACAGCCTGGTTATTGCACTTTTTTCACTATGAAGAAGTTTAACTTTAAATTTTTATTGCTCATTTTCACTAGCCTTATAGAATATATATATATTAAGAACAGCTTTTTTTTCTTCTTCTCCTCTCTGGACCCCTCCTCGACTGTAGAGTGCCGGTAGCTCAGAAAACCTCTGTCCACATCGAGATAGTATTTCGGTAAAAATTCCATTAGCGGTTCTCTTGACGAAATTACAGTTCACGACTGCCAAGGGTAATCACGTTTGTAAAAGGTTCTGAAAGGAAGAGGATGAATTTGTGTGTTGTACCCGAAAGAGAGTGGGGGTCTAGCCGAGGTAACCTCGCTCCATCAGAAGCAATTAGAGCGTCATCTCGGACGTGCCTTCCGATTGAGGACGGGGAGAAGGGAGGGAACACGGTGGCCGCTCGGGATGGTTTAACACCGCCAGCAAATATCACACTCTCCCGTCTCTTGGGGCCGAATCAAATGAGAAAGACAACCAACATCTGGTTTTTAAATCAAACTAATTCCCGTGGCCACGACACTCGGCGGTGTGGGATTAAATTACTTTACTTTCAGGGGGACTTCTCGAACAGTTTTTCAGTTTACCTATTACACTGCTAAACTACCCGTTCTTTATTTGTTTCTTTAGGGTGAGTTGAAGAAAATGACATTACGAACCAGTAATTTGAAATAAAAGTAAATGTTAATGGAGTTTTCAAAATTACGTTATGATTTATGTTAAGGTTGAAATTGGACGTGAAGATGAAAGATTTTAAAGTCTCCCTTTTGGATTTACCTCGGAGAGCTTGAGAAGTGATGAGTTGAAGTATGAGTTGGCATTTTTTTAAAAACAAAACAACTATTCCGATAGTTTTTCTTATGGTAGGGCCTACTTTTTTTTAAGAACGTACTTTCAGGTTACAAGAAGAATATATATAATATAAATATGCATTACTGCCCTAATCTTCAGTGTAGCGGACTTTGAAGGGGAAAGTTCTGCAACATAACCCATATGAACGACTTTATTTTACTCATATATGCTATACAATTTTTTTGAGAAATTGTTTGAAATATTTAATTCTAAGGGTTTTATTTGTGTCAATTTATATTAATTACTGTCCATCTTTGTTGACTTATCCTTGTTCCTAAGTAGTGCAAAGTCACAATATAGTATCAGTTCCTTGGGCACTACATAAACTCGATAAGGAACTCAATTTGTTGCCGCGAATTCGGGTTATTACTTTACATGTTTGTAAAAAAATCAAATCAAATATATTAATAATGAGGTGTATGTGTTGAAAATGACACCTGAACTTTAGGGTTTTCCACTTCAAACAGCACACCTATTGGAATTTGTCTTATATTACTTTTCTCGAGCAAAAGTACCTCAATATCTCAGATAAAAACGATTATTTATGGTTTGTTTGACTTATAACACTTTTCTAAGAGGGTCACGTAATGTTAAATGAATTTTTTAAGAAAATTTTAGCAGAGAATGTATTGATAAGATTAGCTAAGAAATATATAATTCAACGAGAAAATTTAATGGAATTAAATATGATAAGACAAATAAAAATGTGAATTGGTATACATTGTAGAAAACAGTCATAACATTCATAAGATAAAATATATAAGTCAATTTATGTATGCTATTTTAGGCAAAAATAAAATAAAAAGAGAGATAAAAATTGTGAAATTTACATATGATTTAAAGTATTAAAAGTCTTTTTAAATCATACATATGAATTTTACAATTTGATATCACTTTTCGTTTGGTTTTACCTAAAACATCATACATACCATTTGACTTATATTATATCTTATGATTGTTGTGACTGCTTTCTACATTGAATGTTACCAATTCACATATTTATTCTAACTTATCAAATTTATTTCCTTTACATTTTCTAATTTAACTATATATTATTTTAGTTATTAGTGGCATATAATATGCAAACAAAAGTTTCATTTCAAAGATATTACCGTTAGTAGAGATTAAAAAAAAATATTTGCGCTCTGTAATATTTTTTGCCTTTCTTAGAATGGGGTGATAAATTTCAACGTTATTTAATAAATAATATAACAATTTATCAACATGCGTTTTAGGTTTTTAGAATCCATTATAAAATTATATTGGTACTAAATTAAATGTGAAAATAAAACTCCTCTACTGAAGCGCACCTTAAATAGTCGAAACTATCGAACAAAGTAAAAGTTTAAAATGTTATCAAAATGAAAATATAAGTGATATAAAGTAATATTTAACGATAACGTGAAACCAACCAAATAAAATATAAACTAGTAAATAAAGTATCTTAAGTAAAGTCCATTATTTGAAGTCTACTAGACGACTATGTCAGGATGATGATGATGATGATGATGTAATGCGCGTGTCTGACCTTGAGCCTCGTGTTTCAGCTGCACGGCGATGTACGTGGGGGAGTACTGCCAGCATCTGAACCCCTGCCACACGGGTCCGGGACCGAGGTGCCAGAACGGGGGCTCCTGTCACGTGAGGTCCTCCGCCACGTCCAGCCCCAGCTTCTGGTGCACGTGCCCCATCGGGTACTCGGCCTCGCTGTGCGAGATCCCCGTTGCCAACTCTTGCGACTCTGACCCTTGCCTCAACGGCGGCACGTGCGCCCTCATCAGCCTGGACAAGTACACCTGCACCTGTTCTCCAGGATACACAGGTAATGAACAGCCACGGTATTAATAGTGTTCCACAGACGGTGTGCCGCATCGGGGAATTGGATGTGCCGCGCGGACACAGGCCAGAGCGCCACGTATCGCTGTTCAATCAGAACACGAATGAAGTTGGTAGGAGCACCAGCCGTGCGTTGTCCACATTTCCTATTCACTCGTACTTTTATTTCTAATACATCTGACAAAGTCAAAAGCTTTCGAGTGAAGTTGGATCTTTGGTCCACCCAAATTTCTAATGGTTTGAACGAAATGTTTCCAAACGTTAAAGAAGCGGGCACACAAAAAGAACTTTAACCTTTAAGCCTTTGGAACATTTTTTGAAGTTACTTCAGGAAAAATATATATAAATACGTTCCTAATTCTGATTCATCGTACAAACTTTGGACTGGGTGCTAAATCCGTTTTCTACTGCCACGGTGCTTACCCGAAACAGAATATGTCGGAGGTGGGAGGGTGAGAAATCATGTTAAGTGTACCGTGAACTTAAAATGTTTGCCTAACACAGTATTAATATAGTCAACTGCTGAGACGCTTCACATACGTCCACAAGTCGATACTTTTGTGCAAGAATTTTACATTCCAGAATCACGGACTTTTCAATATGCAAGTAAAACGTTTGTACAGAATATAGCTTTATGCGTTAACCCAACTATTTGGATTAATTAAATCAAACTTTCAATAAAGATATATTTTAACTGTAACTTTTGTAATACATATTAGTTTATATCGCTTTATGTAAGTAGAGTTTATTCATTAAAAAATATTATTCACGCCAAAATGAAGGTGAAAGGTATCAAAATGATTAAAAACCTTGCAATTTTGATTATTTTTAAATAATCGTGAAATGGTGAAATTAGTACGTTTGCAAGGATGCTTCACGCTAAATGTTGCAGTTCTGAGATACAAAATAAATAGAAACATAGATCAAGCCATCCTTTAACAAACAGTCTAAGGCGTCATTCTCGCAATGGGCTAGATTGTCGGTAATGAGATTGGGATTCGAATCCCGGTTGGGTATGGTAAGGAGTTTTTCCTAAATTATTTCACTTGCTCTTTTCCATGCGGATTCTGATACATTTCCTCTAAATCAGATCATCCTTATCCCTAATTAGATGTTGTAAATATATTCGGACCAAACCAAACGAAAGCATACTTCACTTTAAATTGGTTTATTTTCTCCACCCATAGTCACAAAACGTGGCAAATGTTAAGTAACACGATATTATTAGTAATATGTATTTCATTTAACACTATATCAGCTCCCCCCCCCTCCCCCCCCAAGAAAGTAACAAATAGTGTTACACTCAAATTGAATTATTAGTCACTTGATCATTAATAAAATTGCACTTTAGTATAAATAAAGTTATTGCCGGTAAGGCTAAGTAATCACAGAACTGATCTCTAACAAGTGTAGCCCCATAAACATATGTACGGCGTGTGTTACGATACGAGTAGGACAGTTTCTTAACCCTTTGTGTTTGAACACCTTATAAAGCATTGCAAGAACATTATGTTTATTGGTAGTTGAGAATTTAGACAAACTTTAGACACGTAAACTATTCTTCCAAAATGTTAGTAAACCAACAAGTTATTTACCTTTACCTTATTTACCTTTTCGGGCTATTTAAAAAAATATTTATGTGATTTACGTAAATTGGTGTTAAGACAGGGTTTTCGATATCATAAAAATGTCGTTGAGATCTCTAAAAGTAGTTTTGAGGTGTAGATTTCCACGAGAATAATAACTTTTGAACTTTCAGTTATTGATATTATCAATCAAGTGACAGCAGAAGGTCACGTGACTTAACATATGAAAACATTTGTGACTTTTATAGAATTGTCAAATGGTTCCTTCTTTTCTGAATCGATCTGTATAGATTATGTGATTTAGACAGGCGGTAAAGTTGACTTAAGAAATATTTTGCCTGGGTATCACGATAAAAAATCTGTCGTAACTTTAAAACAAATTTACTTCTGTTTTTTACCCGCGCCGTTGGGCACGTGTAACACATTCAAGTGCAGGTACATCTTCTATATTCATATTATATTGGTGGTTACCCCTGATAGGACACACTTCTGTGGCCGCATGATATAAGGCGCTAGTCTCGCAATACTTACGTTGCTGATGACGGGGATCTCAGTCGGGTGAACTGAGGGTGGTTTTCCCTAAATTATTTCCCACTCTCCACGCAAATGCGGGTGCACTTCTAAAAGTTAATTGTCCTCTTCCCTATCACATTAGAGTAATTTGTACAGAAGCGTATAACCTGAACGTAGGTAGTAAGCCGTGGGGCTAAAAAATGTTTACTGCTTGCTATGATAATTAAAATTGTTAGTAATCTTTTTGTTTAGAATTTGAACAACTGGTTTTTTTTTAAATTTAAAAATGAGTTTATAAACATTTATAGACCAGGTTACCTGATCTCTTTTATAGATAACAATATTGACATTAGCAAAACACTTGGCAAATGGATTTATGGAATAAACATAGGTGCTTTAAGAAATGTCAGATAAGTGACATAAAATTTTGGTTTGCCTTTAACTTGTTTATTTTACATTTTAATTCAACTTGATCAAATTTTAGATAGGGCCACAGTGTAATCCTTTGAGGGTAAGACTTCTACCTTTCAGGAAATGGAATGTGCATGCGCTACTTTCCAGAAAGATAAATAATGCCGCGTCATAGAGGACAGGAAAAAGGGGGAAAAAAGCAAAATAAAACCACATTCTCTCTCTCTCTCTTTAAAAAAAAGTAATTAATGTTCTAGTCGCAGTTTATTCAGGGATTCGATGACTTCTCTCCGAGTCAACAAGAAAACAAATCACTTCATTCCCTTCTCAATGACGTCAGAATTTACTCGCTCAGGCAGTGGCAAGGAAAAACTCATGTTTCCGTCGTCTTTCGTACGTGGCGAACAATCGAATGTGTATCGGTTTGCAATAGACTCATGATCTCTTTGTCCATTCATTCTCTCGTGACTCGCAGAACAGGGGAAGTTAAGGGATGGTAAAGTTTGATAGGAAGAATCTTTATACAGAGCGGATACGGTGGGAGGAAACTGGGGAATGTGGTGAATTTTGTAACTAACCAAGAGAAATAAGTATAGTAGGGTGTCCAGGGACGAGAGATGTATTCGTCGATTCTCATTTAAATGCTTTGAATTATTATTGATTAATATATAGTCTGTTTTTCATCCCCCATCTGACCACCCGCCCCTCCCCCCACATATTAGTACCCGTTACTTAAGGGTATAAACTCCATGGCGTAAGCCCGCAATAAAGCCATACCAACCGAGTGGACGCCGTTGTTAGCGACTATAATACCAGCATTTGCGGGTATAGGGTGTCATGTGGTCAGCACAACGAGCCCTCCAGCTGTAAATCTAGGATTTTCATACCGGAGCTGCTTCTTATATATTCAAGTAGCTCCTCATTTGTCCTCACGAGGATGGGTTTGACCTCGCTCCAGACCCACTACCCCACAGCTAAAATCTGGAAGAGTCGTGATTCGAACCAGAGACTTCTTGATCTGAGGCCAGGAACGCTGGCCACTAGACCACATAAGCACTCCTTGGGGGTGATTAGCATACATTATATTAACTGCGCTAGTTAAATAAGGATGACGAATTTATAATAAGTTATAAAGGAAATTCATCCGAATTTTCGCGGAGGGGAAATAAACCCACCTAAGTACAACCGGCTGGGATTTGAACCCCGACTTCGACATCACCTACAAACATGACTAAATGAGTTTGGCATCTAGACCACGTTCCCGTTGGCGTATAACGATGAAAAAATACACTCTACTAATCGACGGGTGAGGTTCAAAGAACGTATTAACTTTAAACTTTAATGTGGTCATCCCTGATGTAAAATGACTTGGCAGATTACAATCTCTCTCTCATATAATAAATGTCAGGTAAAATGTTTCTAGAGCAAACAATTAACAATCTATTATGACTGCTCTAATTCTTTGGATAGGTTCTTCGGAAAAAAAAAAGTTTAGAAAAAGGAGGGGGGTTTACAAAAACAAAAAAAGGTCTGTAGAAGATAATTAGGGTCGAACTGAGTGGACGTTTCTACGTCAATGGTTTGGAAAGAGCGACTCAGAAAAAGTTTGCTGGCACGGCCAAGTAGAAGAAAGTATCTTATGTTTTGTACCGCGCCCCGCTCTATTGGTCATCGGGCTTTGCAGGATGAAAAACATCGATATTAAAAATACATTTCTAAAAGTGTTTAGGGTAGAGCTAAAAGGAAGTGATATTGTTTAACTTTTTTACTTTGCCACCTTCATTTAAATACAACAAATAAAGGCACAGGGCATTTATATTATGTATGATGTCTCCTAATTTTTATTCTAAGGAATACCTTTTTTCACTTAATGACCTCATTGTATTGACGGGCCTATACCACATAATATCCCCCCCCCCTCGCTGAGTACCTTGCATTTGCTTGAAGGGAGAGTGGGAAACAATTTAGTAAAAACACCCATAGTAAACCCGAGGCGGGATTCAAACCTCAAATTCCACGTCACCTAAAAAACAGACTAATTTAACCCGACATTTAAACTCTGACACAGTGTATAATCTCTGTATCACTAGACGTAGTACAACTCTGACACAGTGTATAATCTCTGTATCACTAGACGTAGTACAACTCTGACAGTGTATAATCTCTGTTTCACTAATGTCTCGTTCCAGGCCAGCACTGCGAGCTCCAAGATCACTGCGCCTCCAACCCTTGTCGCAACGGGGCGGACTGCACCTCCTCGGGGGACTCGTACAAGTGCAAGTGTTCCCCAGGATTCATCGGGCCCACATGTTCCGAGGACATCGTGGAGTGCAGGTCGGCACCTTGCGTGCACGGGAGGTGCTTCAACACCCACGGCTCTTACAAGTGAGTGGACCCTCCTCATTCCTCGGAGCAGTCGCTCAGGTTTCCTCAAATAAACAATTAAATCGTTGTTTCCTAAACTGGGGCACACGACGTAAAATATTTGTTGATATAATAAAATCTGAATTCAACGTAGATTTTTAATTGATATAATGGACTTTATAAGCCTTCCTGCCACGGCTTTGTTTAGATTACCGTTAAAGCCTTATTAAAATTTGTAAAGTTTGTTTAAGCTTTACATTAAAAATGCAATTATTTGTTTAGATTATTTTATGAAGAGTTGGAATGGGTACGTTGGCTAGGCCATGGCCCCGACAGGGGTAAGTGATTGGCGGAAGTTAGGGTTACATTGAGTTAAATATTTTGTGGATACTTTTGGTCACTTTACGGCTATTATTGGCCGTTGAATTTCTCTAAATATGGCTGAAAAAGAACGAGGCTATTTTACATGATACCGGTTAAAAAAAACTTTGGCATCTGGGATCACATGTTCTAAGTCGTCAGGTTTGCACATGACTGGATTGCTGGAGACAAACGCGTTTGAGGATTTACTCTTTGGCTGCATATAAGAAGAGGTGGGGGCTTACAATTGGGATTGTATCACCGTAGTTTTCCAACGATTTATCCATGCTAATGGGAATGCATTTACCCTAAATTAACCCCCTCCTTAGTCTCTACGCCAGCGTTTTACAACCGGCATGACGTAGGTTTTTGGGGGAAGATCCAAAAAAAGCGAAAAAATAAGTAAATAATTTAGGAATAAAAACAAATATTTTTAAATCCACGATCAACATTATTTTTAACTGATGGCGTGCCTTGACAATTTTAGTGCCTTGTTCACTGTGTTGTGGCTTGAAAAAGGTTGAAAATCGCTGCCCTACGCCCTTGATTAAGTCATTAATATCAATTATATTTATTGTACTAATTAAACTAAACAAAAATGCATCGCTGATCAGGGAGTTTTAAATTACATTGCATACATACTAGCCGTTCCCTTACAGGGTAGGCAAGAAACTGTGAATATAACTAAAAAACCTCCATACTCATTTCATCCTCACTAACCTTCTCTACACTTCCCTATCCTCTCATACACAGAGTTAAACATACTCTTTTATTCTCAAAACTCTTAATTTTCTCTTTTTCGCACATTCGTCTACCACATTTAGCCACGTATTACATAGCCTACCCCTTTCTTTTGATCCACACATTTTACTTTCATATATTTGTTTATTAGCTCGATCCACACTCATCCTTTTAACATCCCCAAACCAATCTAAGACTGACCTGCTGATATGGGTAGATCGAGGTCCGAACCCTTTTGAATATACTGAAGGGGTTTTTCCTAAATTGTTTCCCACTCTTCTTCCACGCAAATTCGGGGGGATTTCTTCAAAATATTTCCTTCCTCATCCCTACCACACTAGAGTAAATACTTACGCACAAATAATATATAAAGTGAAAAGATAAGTTATCTGTTTATCAAAATGTTATATTGCCACTGCAAATCTTTCACATACATTCATTCAGAAACCTACTTTGAGCTTGGAGAGGCATCTAATTTACTGATCCTGTTATTCCTGGACAGTTTTCTGATTGAGAATTTTAGGGATGCTTTTAATGTGTGTAAGTAAAAAGTCTTAAGCCTAATATTATTAACACGTGCCAACAAATCTTGAATGTTTTTTTAAATTTTAGTTGTATAATACCTCTTTTATTATGTTTTGAGCTACTTGTTACCTTGGTGGAGGGAATAAAACATCTCCTTCTTGGCACCCTTTGTGCGCCAGTGGCCATCTACTAAACTAAAGAAAGAAAACGGAATTAGGGGGAAAACTTTTTAAGATAATGCACTGGCATTTTAATGGGCAAATAAATATCTATATTTGAAGATAGCACCAATTCAGCATCAAAATCCATCCTCTCGAGTTGGAGTCCACAACTAAAACCACCTGTTCAGTTCTGCTCTGTTTGGTCCCAATTAATGGCTAGATGATTGCAAACATTTTATTTTGCCATGATAATATTCTCAGAATATTTATTATGAAGTTGACATTAGCACATTTTTTAAATGTCACTAGCTTATCAAGAATAGCGTTTATCAAGCATTTATATAATTTCAATGGTATCAATAATTATCGCTCGAGATAACCTTGGCTTTGGTTCTAAGTGCATCACAAACAATACACATGACCATGAAATAAAAATCTCCCGCTGATTTGTGTGTTCTGCTATCAGAATGACAAGCATATTAGAGGCAAGGAATGCATCTGTCACCACAATCTCCTTGGAATAACAGGCATATCAGAAGCTATATGCCACCATTATGTCCTGTTAGAATGACAGGAATAATAGAGGCTAGGAATGCAACTGTCACCGCTGTATCATTGGAATAACAGGCATATTAGAAGTTATGTCACCACTATCTCTTGCTAGAATGACAGGAATATTAGAAGCAAGGAATGCAACTGTCGCCCTTATCTCCTGTTATAATGACAGGCATATTAGAGATACGGCTTACTCAACTTAAGAGTAATTTCGTACTGCTTCATTTTAGCTGTATGTTTTGTTTTTCTAAAATAAAGAAATCTCCTTTATTGAGGTTAAAATAAGTTTCGCGATAAAATAAGTACACTTTTAACTTCGTTTTACAAATGATAAATATAGTTTTGTCGAGGTACTTCATTGCAAAATGCACACTAAATTTATCGCTCCAAATTTAATGCCGAGTGCATCGATCTTCGGTGACTGCGTAATTTTATCTCCTTCAAAAAGTTACAAATAGCGTCTGAAAGGCTATGAGATAAATGTTTAGTAAGACAATCTTTAGACACGTGACAGTTGAGGGAAAATAGTACTAGACAATGTGAATGTTGTGTATTTACTAGTCATAAGGTCGAATAACCTCACCCCTGTCTCTTGGGACGCGCATGTGATAGAATTTTAGTTCGTATCTCTCCGAGAGCACCTTCCTTCCCACGCTCCACATACTCTGCCGGACAGGTGATTCTGGCTGGCGCAACCAAGGCAAGCGAGATTAGCGAAACGACACTTGGCTCAAAAACCAAGATCTTTTCTTCGGCGTCGGGTTCTATTCTTAAACGGATTGGAAATACTGCGAGTCTTTTTAAGGTGTTCATAATAACACGCTCGGGATGATAATACTTGAGGCCCACTATTTTAATCCAAACAGATCGTGTAAACTACCACCCACTGACGTTTTGAATCGATTGTCCTTGAATTTTATACATGAGAAAAAAAAAAAAAATTGGTGGTTGTATTTGACGCTCCCTTTTGTCCTCGTAAATGACCAATAAACCATCGCTTTAATAAACTCGCAGTTACAGGTAGGCTACATTTAAAAACTTGCTTTGTCATAGACTTTTTGTAGGTCTGAGTCCTATGGAGAAGTGAAAATATACCTATTTATTAGCCAATATTTTCAAAGATATCATTGGAATCATTAGGAAAAACTAGTTTATTTTTCTGTCACTCATTATTTTTCTGACAAATCCAGAATATTGTACTCTTACTTTAGCGCCCGTTTCACTCCACGAATAACACCTAACTTGGGCTAGGTAATATTAAGGGTTAGGTAATATTAAGAGGTATCGTCATGATACGTTTTTCTATATTATACTACTTTAGAACACACTGGAAAGGCCAATGAAACGGTTTTATCCTATTAAAAAAAACAGAACAAAATGGGTTTTTATAGATGAATAAAGTATTTTGCGGATTCCAATTTCGCGTTTGTCAAGTGAAGAGTGCAGAAAACGGAGCTTGGTTGCAATTTCTGGTTCAAGCATTATCTTGTATCTCATCTCGGTTGATTGACTAAAAGATAGGTTCATAAGATAGGTAGGTAATCTGTTCATGAATTTAGCATCATACTTTTTATAGATTTGAATTTTCTAAATTATTTTATACATTTGTCAAATATTATTCAAATATTATATTAAATAATGTATAATGATCTAAACTCTCAACTGTGTTTATATTCCTGTTAAATATAATATAGAGATGGCTCTTGCTTTGAATTCACGAAATCATACATCTCAAAATAAGAAAGTGTACTTGTTGTGGATTCTGTTTTCTACACAATACCTCGTGGTGTAAGGCGATGTCATACTTATTTTGACACATACATCATTTATGTATTCATTACACACACTTTATTTTTAGGTACTTCACCTGAGCTGCCTTGTCCCCACACCTTCATAACCCTTTCATATTTTATTTTTTATTTAGAAAAGTCATACTGTACGCTCTTAACATCATGAAACCTTGAAAAAGATAACAAACCCTAGTACTTCTGTTATTCCTTAACTCGGGGGCGTTGTTGGTCCCGATAGAGCCAAAGTGATTCACGTATCCGGCTCGGAACTATGAAGTTCTTAAGTACGAGAGTCATTGACTTGAAACTAATGCATTATATTTGGGCTAAAACTTAGTTTGGTAAGCTTTCCTTGAGTATCTCAAATCTATCATCTAATTTCTTCCTAAAAATTACCACTAATATAGTTGAATATCCTGAAGCATCGCACATAGGAGATATTGTTCTGCGAGGATCAGGCGTCACTAATTCGTTGTTGAGAGCTATAGTTTAATCTGCACCGACAACATGGCCGGTGGCTAAACTAACTCTATTAGCAACGAAAACTACATCCTTAAACACCACACATCAGGAGGAAGCATTAACGTATGATCGGTAATGGAAGCGATGTTGCTCCCAACAGCAAATTACCCAGACCTGTGGGATGCTCTAAACGGGCGCAGCCCCCACTCCTCCAGAGCAGTTTATGATTGTTGTTATTCTCCATGGCTACGAACTGATATTTATTGAGCGTGTATTGATTTCAACATTATAACTATTTATGTAAGAGAAGGGTAAAAAGGGAGGCCCGTGGATGCCAGTGAGATGCGAGCTAGTTAACATGGAAGAGGCGGAGCAGGGGGAGCAGTCGTTGAGAGTACTGGTTCGGTTCCCCGCCCAGGCTTGTTTCAGAGGACAAGAAGGATGACTGCGACCCCAGTTTGATCCTAAGGGGCGGTGGGATATTTCTGGGTTATTGATCATGTTTCCCAGATAGTTCGGTATTTGGCACGCAGTGCGCATTGATATGTCAACTTCAAAATGTGTTGACATGACCTGGTGTTGAAATTGCACAAACCTAAAAAGGTTGATCACACTGCTCGCGTGTTTGGTATTTGAGAGTCCGGGATTCAGGCTCGACCCTCTGCACTAGGTATTCATGTTTTATCCTCTACAGTATCTTTTCACCAGTTTCAGACAATAGTGTTGGTATGGTTCCTCTTAACTTTTCCTTCAAGGATTAAATAAATGACGTCTAGCCTTTATAGTATATCAACTTTGTTGGGAGGCAAAGCATTTTCCAGTGCATATTCTTCTTGTGGTCTGAGTCGAACCAACCGAGGATTTTCACCTTTTTAAATTTAGGGCTTTATATTTTTGTAAGGTATTATTACTGTTAATGCTAGACTCGTTTCATACTAGCCTAACTCAAATATCACAATGAAAAAAAAAAAAAGATCAGTCAAATTTAAGTTTAATATTTTTGGCATTTGTATTTATTAGGAGGAGCTAGGAGACGATTGTTTACTTTGAGCCTCAAATAAAATGGGACACCACAGTTAGGTGTGAGGGGAGCATTTTAGACTATGACTTAAAAGAGTCCAAGCTTACAGGAGAGGTTTATTTTACTTATCATTTAATATCCTTGTGGTGAATGCTGGTGCATTATCTAGAAAATCATTTCTTCTGTTTGATTTATGTCACTACTAGCCATTGTAGTTATTAAAATAACCCATGTAGACATTGCAGAAGATAAAGATCGCTATAATACATACATGTTCTAGATAATACCGGTCTTTTGACTGTTACATATAATTAATCATCCTATTTCATTTTTCTTGGCTCATTATTATAGTAGGAAGTTGAACTTCCTTTTACCTCCGCTTTCTGTTTCCCTTGTTTCTTCCAGTCGACATATGGAAGAGGTATATTGGGATTCTGGTGGGAAGAAACTTTAATAGAATACAAAACATATTTTTTGTGGTCAATATTGATAATATCTATCAAAAGTGACAGATGCAGATTACATGACTATATTTAAATATAAGAACATTGTCAAGAGTTCCCTCCTATCTAACTCTGGCTGTAGCCGAGCAGGCACATCACTAGAACAACATGAGGAAGATAATGAGGAGGAAGGGGGCGGAGATGTTGCGTTGCGGCGTTGAGAGGTCACGGCGTGATCTGACATTCGCTCGGGGACACAATTGCACTCTTAACCTACCTCGCTTGCGATTCACGAGTCCCGACAGTTGCACTCTTAGTTGATGGAACAAAGCCTCCGGGACTTTCTCTAACGATTCCATCTGAGATTCTTTACCTCAATCGAGATCGAGCAAGTTTATTCTCCCTCCCATTGATAATTCGGCTGTATTCGTATCTAATTATCCCCCCCCCCC
>CABFWB010002512.1:64203-92885 GCA_902151455.1 Timema bartmani
ATCTAATTATCCCCCCCCCCCATTTTTTATGTGTGTGCACCGCCTATTACGGCCCGTTAAGACTGCCCGCCTGTACAGTGGTGACAGAATTTTATTTTAAGGGTAAAAAGGGGGCAGGAATAAGTAAGTAATATAAAAAAAAATATTTCTTGGGGCTTCATCCTCCCAAGCTAAATTGAGTCCAGGTGCCCTCTCTTGGCAAATTTTTGAAAATTGGATATCTCTCAAATTTATATGAATTTTGTATTTAATCGTAACACATTAGATTAGATCATGGGGACCCGCCTCAGTGGAATAGTTAGATAACGCGCTTGTTTCCAGTTGAGCTAGACTGCCGAGGACGGGGAGATCGAGGTTCGAATCTCGGTCGGGTGAACTGGGGGTGGTTTTTCCTAAATAGTTTTCCACTCTCCCTCTACACAAATGTGGGCTCGATTCCTCTAAATTCAACCTTCCCAATTCCTAACCCATTAGAGTAATTAGTACTTAAGGGTATAACCCGAACGGGTAGTAAGACGCAGTGCAAAATAAATAAATAATATAATAGGAGAGTGAAGTAACTATGCAGGGGGAACATTTATTTAAAAAGGGGGATAAATTATTACCCGTGGGGTCCCCAGTTAAGTCACTATTGTTCCATTACACGTGATCGGGATTCGGAACCTGATCTCCTCGTCACCAGCAGTGCAGTACATTGCAAGAGGGACGCCCCTAACATTGCAAGAGGGACGCCCCTAACATTGCAAGAGGGACGCCTCTAACTATGCGACCACTAGGGTTGAGCCACACACATCAGGTCCGTGTCCGGGCTGGATGAATCTGAGTGACGTATGTCGCCAGGTTCACGATCATTACAACCAAGATGAATGCATCTGTGCACACATCACCGTCACGTGACAGGGTCATGCCCGGGCGCCGTCTCCGGGAGCGGGCAGAAGTAGTTTTGTATACTTTTCCCTGGACTCGGCCCCGACTCGCATCAGTTGTTGAGCAGATTCCAGAGGGGAGTAATTCTAGAATACTCATAAAACTTTGTTCTATCATCCATCAAATGAAGATACAAAGTTACAAACTCTCCTTCATCTGACCTACCTTTCCATGCATTGTGAACATACAGTGGGGGCTCGTGACTATTTTCTCATGGGAGGACACAACATTGGAAATAATAAATAATGATTTGATTTCGTACTTGTGAAAGTTAAGCACAATCGTTTTTCTAGTAACACACACCTGTAGAATCAACCGAAGCCCTGGCTATACTGGTTTGATTTGCAGAACATGCAATATCTTTTACGTTTGGTCCGTTCTTTGTCCCGAAAGTCGACAAACACCTAAATTGGAGAAGGGTCATGCTCAAGTAGCTGGATGACACTTTGTTGTGCAAGCTGTGAAAGTTTTCACCGATTTTGAGCACTCGCAATCAACTTAAAAGCTATAACTTAAATAAATAAATATTTATATAAATATTTTGGACTAAATACTAATTTTATAAAGCTTAAAACATTAAATGTTTTGTAACAGATGCAATGATTACATTTTCGTTAAAATTACGAAGTAGTTAACGTAAAAGTTGAAATATAATATGTGAGCCCCTTTGTTTCGTGTAGGTGTGTGAAAATCATTGGCTTCTCGTGGCTTTAACTCCAAAATATTTTATTTTACAAAATATATGCTTATACAGGATGTCTACCATCCGGGAAAAACATGGAAAACTGGAATTAGCCGAGAATTTGAAGTGGTCAGGGAAAAACAGGAATAAGTCAGGAATTTGGTAAATTACAAAAAATATCCGGGAAAATGTTGTTTTACCCAAAATACGAAATATAATAACCATTAAATCAGTAAATTACAATGTGATTCAAACTTTTTTTTTTGTAGCTTTGGAATATATTCTATAATTTTTATAGCTCCTAGTAGACCATGTTAATTCAAATAAATAAAAAACTGTTCACTTGCATTTAAACACTTATATTATTATTCATAAAAACGATGAACAAAAACTGTGTAAAGGGAGGAGAATTTTAGAGAATGATTAGGGTAAATCAGGGAAAAAGTCGAGAATTTCATTGTTAAAGTTGAGTAGACACTATATTATAACCCTTTTATTGAGAATTATATTTATAATAAAATAAATTATAAACCTCTTTTTACTGTAAACTTAACCTTAAACGAGATATTCGCAAAAATCCTCATTTCGCTGCCATCTGTCCAATATGGCGCCGAACGCAGACCTCTTAGGAGAGGCGGGGAACTTGGTATGTTCATTACAAACCTCAAATAAGGCGATTAAAATACTTTGTGCAGTTTCCTAAGATAATTTGCTTATTGGGACTTTATCTACGCCCTGACGCCCGGCCTACAAACACGCCAAACAAACAAGTTCCTATTGGTAAACAATTTTTTTCATTAGTTTTTATCTTGACCCTCATTTGGTGCTAAGTGTGTCCAAACAAATCAATAATTACAATGATTATAAATCAAATTATCTGCAGTCTCAAAATTTGCTTTACCTTTGTTACGGCCACACCAGCATAGAAGCAAAAGTTGACTAAAATTTTTAATTCACTAAGCTCTCTTAAATTATACATGCTTTAGAAAATAATATTGTAATGGATTTCTACCAAATATTGTTAAGATAAATATTTTTATTGTAAAAATAATACGTGTTTTATTTCATAATTTATTGGAATTTCACCGTTTAAAGTTGCGAAATGTATATGGAATATCATGCTCATTTTTGGCTTGATCACCGTTTAATTCTGTCTCTTTAATCCAAGCTCGCTATATATTATTTATTTTTTACCGTAATAATTATTTTCTCATATTATATTTTCTCTCTCTCTCTCTTTCTCTCTCCGCGTTAGTTACACCTAATGAGTACGTGATCCCACGTATTACATAAGCTATTGAGTATTTTCGATCATCATGCGTGATCACTTTCATCATCTGGAGTCGTTGGTTACACCCAGGTGCACGCCTGAGAAAGTAGGTGCTAGGATGAAGGTGGGACAAAAACGAACAGCCATGGACACAAGAGCTGGGATCCGGGTCTCAGCCCATTTATACACTTACACTGAGGAAAATGTAACAGCATTCCGGGGAGAAAGATTGTGGGGGATATACACTTCCCTGCATCTGACGGATATTCAAACCCCGTCACCAGCAAATCAGACTATACGAGACTGACGCGTTTGTGATCCCACATCGTACGGTCAAGGACAGGGATTATAAACCTTTTTCCCAATAGCAGAAACATTCGATACACATGCGGACCAGCTAGCTACCTTATGGCATACCCCAGGTTGAGTACCATTTTCTCCAAGCTATAACCCTAACCCCTACCCCCCTAAATGAAGCCCTTAATGACCTTGGTGTTAAACGTAACAATTAAACAATGTGATGCGATTCTGTCCTTTTGCCCGCCTGTGAGGGTTTTTGATAAGTTACTTAATCGATGATCGATTGTACAGCTGCTCACTTTATAAAATTTCAACAAAAAAATGTACGGAAATATAATTATTTTTACGATTTTACAATTTCTTAGACATCACGCTCTGCCCTATAAAACTAAACGTTTAGCATTTTCGTTCTCAAAGTTATTCTCGTCCCATTTCGATTTTGAAACGGTGTAGCCCCATTTCTTGACAAAAGTGAGATATCTTGTGTAGTTAGATCTAATGTATTGGCACAGTTGGGCCTACAATCTTGAGATCAATCGTACACCATTAATAATAATAATAATAATAATAATAATAATAATAATAATAATAATAATATATATGTATGTATACCAGTAAACCCTTGAGAAACTTTCGCACATTCAACCCCCCCTCCCCCCTCCCCAAATGATTTAGTCTTTTGTTGGGTTGTTGAAATTAAATACTCAGCGAAGTGTATACGCAAAGTAGCAAAGAGAGTTTATTAATGTGAACGTATTTACAATTTACAATACCTCTTTGTATACAATATTTGATGTCTGAATGCATTCATCTTGAATTTAGATTTTTCTTTTAACTTAAATTTTAAACAAACATTATGTTTTAACGTAAACTGAGTATGTTATGTCAGAAGTAGGTAAAAAAAAATCCTATCCACTGATACCTTATTCATCGCTGTAGGCTTTGTATTAGTTGATAAAAAGGGATGTTGACAAAATAAATAATATATAGGATAATTGCAATCGTTGAAATAGTGGATTTTAAATAGGTCTACCAGATATATGATTTGCATCTACGACAGTAAACGACTTTGTTTTCAAGTTTGGTACAGATTTTAATATAATTGAATTTATCCATTAATTTTGGAAAGAAAATATTGTAGTTATTTTTAGTCACAGACCTAATAATAAATTATTTTTTTATCTCCAAAAATACATAACTTTACTTTAAATTAATACATTGTTATTCAAATAATATGAAAACACTAGATTTCTACTTCTTTCCAGCACAATTTTTGTCTCCAGTATTGCGTCCCCTTACTTCCCATTGGATTAGACACTTACTCTAGATCACTAGGAACTCGACAGTTCATTGCCGCACTTACAAAAATACGCCTCCTATCTTTCTCTTGAACTAGTTATATCCAGTCCACCTCATTACACCCTATCCCCATCTTGAGTTAGTTATATCCTGTCTACATCATTACACTCTATTCCTATCTTGAGATAGTTCTATCCAGTCCACCTCATTACACCCTATCCTTATCTGGAGCTAGTTCTATCCTGTATACCTCATTACACTCTATCTATATCTTGAGATAGTTCTATCCAGTCCACCTCATTACACCCTATCCCCATCTTGAATTAGTTATATCCTGTCTACATCATTACACTCTATTCCTATCTTGAGCTAGTTCTATCCATTACACCCGATCACGTTTGGAACCCGATTTGCTCGTAATCGGAAATCCAATCTTTTGCGAGAGTGACGCCTTAGACCAGTGGTATTTATTGGCTGCTGAACTATCTGTCCGCGATATTATGGGAGAGAAGTCCCAGACTTGCGCTGTGGTTGTTGTTGAGGATCTTACCTCGGCAGTTTCCATCAGTCACGGCTCTTCGGGGTTAATGAGTTGAGAACCTTTCACCTGCTGAGCGCGGCGGCAACCCGCGCCGCACCAATTAACCCGGGATCATCTTTATGAAGCAGATACATTATACAAACGAGTTAATGATGCGTGTTATTGTGCTTTTACTGGCAATCGCGTGGTTTGGTCTGCAAGGAATATGGATGCTATATTGTGTGTGTATGTGTGTGTGTGTGTATATATATATATATATATACATACACGTCTTTGTGTGTAAGAAAATTTAAAATCAATAGGAGGCATTCTAATACATTTGTGTTTGTCCTTTATTCTATACATAGTTGGCTGCTAAGTTTTAAGAGGCTGTTAAATTATGGACTAAGTTTGTTCTGAAATAACATTATGGCTTGCCTTCCGAACGTGTAAAACTTTTTAAATAAACATTTCACATTGTGTTCTTGCCTAACTCCATTTGGTAATAGTTTCAGCTTCTTTTTTGAGAATACGAACCTCTTTTATATTTCCTTGATATCGCATGAGACTCACCTAATCACACAATATGGAATTTTTAATTGGCCACTACTAAATCTGGAAGTCGGGTGGTTTTAATAAACATTACTTTTTTTTGTTAACATTATAAAATTACATTAATTGTAATAGCCATAGCCATTTAGTATGAATGGACGGATTTAATTAAACTAATTAAGGTGTGGATGTAGGTAACCAGAGAAAAGGCCAGTGTTTTCAAAGTTTTTATAGCAATTTTTTTTTTTTTTTTGCCTAGAGAAATAAAATATTGTTCCATTATAAACATAGAGTTTAATTTTCTTTACATGGTGACCTCAACTGTCATGACTCATGAGCCTAGTGTCATTAGTTGACAAACTTTTTAAATAAAGAGAAAAGGTTCTCACTAAATTCCATGACACCTTTGACAGATGTTTAAGAACTGTTGATGTCACCATGTGAAGAAAATCAGACTCTATTTCTACTGTAGAGTTATCTGATTTTCTTCTTTTTTTTTTTACCAAAAATATGTTTTATTATAAAATCTGAGAACACACTGGCCTTAACTCGCGTTCCTTATATCCTCACCTTTAAATACTTGTGGGAGGGAGGGAGGGTATTGTTAAAACAAGTGTGGATGTCCTGAGAATGTCGCATTGTCGGAGTATGTGTCCGATAAGACGTTACATCGTCCCAGCAGGTACATATTGTGAACGAACCCCTGTGTCTTGTTTCAGATGCATGTGCAGCCCCGGGTACACGGGTCAGAACTGCGAGAACAAGTACGTTCCTTGTGACCCGTCCCCCTGCCTCAACGACGGACTGTGCAGACAAGTGGACTCCCTCAGCTACGAGTGCCAGTGCCCGCCAGGTGTGTACCACGTTTAGAGTACCAACAGTAGAAGCTAGTTACTAAAGATACTTAAATAATTTTAATATATTCATACATTACGTCATATGATTTGCAGTCGTCACTTTTGATAGATATTATCAAATAAAAAAGTAAAATGTTATCCTTGTTGGTGGCAAATAAATAGGTTTGAATTTTCTCTACTGTTCTTTCAACCAAAATCAGGTTATAGCTGAGCCATTTCCATGAAAGAGTAGAGAGAACCAAGTTGTACTGATTGTACTGAATGCAGCTGGTTGAATGATAACCCGGCCCCTAACCCAGGTGGTACAGTGTCTCAATAAATATAACATACAATCACATGGATGACTCTTAACTCTTAGTCTAATATTGTATTTAAAAAATTAGCCTTTTGCTCTTGTATTAAATAGTTTTAATAGCTTTTTATACAATAATCATTAACTTTGGTTTAGGAGCGTTTGTTTTTCTCGTCTTTCAATCTTTCATTGAAAATTCTTAACAATTTACTTTCAATGGTCACTCTATATACTTTTTTTAACTCTCACAAAGTTTTCCTTGTCATATAACTCTGGGGACACAATATTTTGTTCAAGGGGTTGTCCTTAAATTATTACGTAGTGGTTTTGAAGGAAGGGGGAGGTTTCAGTATTTTCATACCTTTTCTTATGAGGGAGGGGGGGAGGGTCATAACCCATTTTACATAAGGTTAGTTTTTATTAATGTTTATGGTGAGACAAAATCCAAAGCAAAGATATTATTGTCAGAAAATAAATTTAGCTTATATTTCGTTTACTTACTGCAATTATTAAAGTATTCTAAAATTTCATATCACTCGCTTTGTTACCATTCCTTATGTCTACAAATAACCAAACGATTAAAATAAAATAATTTAACAAATCGTAAAAAAATTATATAAGATTGAGGGGGGCGGGGGGAGGTGAGGTTATTTGAGAGAAATTATGAAAAAAGCCTTTACTTATTTTAAGGACGGCTTCTAAGGAACAATTTTGCATTATCCTTACAAATATCCCCCTCCATTTTATAGTTTTAACAAATTACTATGATATTTCTCTTACACAATTCAAGTTTCATTAGATGGTCCTTTTTATCTGACATTTATAAAAGCTACTAGATCTACATTAAAGTATTCATGCATCAACTCATGTGATCGTCAACTGTCACTTTTAATAAATGTTATCAATACATATAAAATGCCGACAGCAAAATAATATGATTGTATTTTCTAATATATCCTTCCCATGAAAATTTGACTGTATTCTAGTCAATAGTCATAGCTATGGTTAAAATCTAACGAGTACTTACTTAAAAGTTAGTCGATTATGTAGCGTGATTAGCAACGTGGGAACTCATGCATAGAACACCGCAATAGGACTTATTGATCCTGTAAGTTTAATTAGCCTTATTCAGAATATTGCCCTTTGTAAAGAGTGACGGGGGGGTTGAGGGGTATACCATCTACCCAGGAAGAATAAACTTCCTTCTGTGTTGGTTAGTTGCCCTGTAAAGGACGGTTGCTGGCATGACTGATGGCGATTCTTTATTATTATTATTCTGTATTGTGAGAGATGAGCTATGAAGTCCAGGCAAAGTGCAGGGCGTGATCCTATTGGGGGAATCCACCTTTAATTACGTGTAAGTCGTGCAGCGAGAGAAGCATTCCCCCCCTCCCCTCCTTAATGTTTACTCTAACCTACGTGACGAAGCAACCAATCAAACTGATCGCCAGCATTGACCGCGGATGGACGGATGGACAGCCTGACAAACAGCGATTGGTCCCGGGACGAGATGGTACATTGTAAGAAGCTGACTGATTGCGGATACTGGTCACGGTTCTAACTCAAAAATAATTACCTCATTTCGGTCGTATGCAAAGTCGGTTACCTCGCAGTCTGTCGGTTGCTAACACAGTCTGGTTTCGATAGGAAGGGACTTTTTCTAACGGCTATTTTTTATTTATTTGAGGTATTTAACGTGCACTTTCTGAACCGACTGATTATATCAGCACACTAAAATTTTCTAAAGTGAAAATGAATGGGCCTACCAATTTTCAGGGTCCTTTTATATGCCGAAATCGACATGGTATTAACGGCTTTACTTATCTTCCGAAGAAAGTTGCGCTGTAGATTCTTATTGCTCAAGAAAAATCCATTGACCCCACCTGGGTTTGAACCCTCAAACATTTGGTTCTGAGGTGAGTACTTTACCCCAATACCACCAAGGTCGACCTGACAGTCATGAAAGTTACCAAAAACAGTTTTATTATTTTCCTACGTCAAGTCATGTGATCCGCAGATGTCACTCTTCAAAGATCTAAAGTAAAATGTTATTGATGGTAACGGCAAAAAAAGTTTGCATTTTCTAAATGCTCTTTCCTACCAAAATTCTACTATATGCTACGATTCTTAGTGAGCAATTATTGCCAGACAAGAAGGGTACAGTCCAATCAATATATTATTCCGTGATTCGGGAGACAAGGGTAGAGGCAAAAAGGGGGGAAAGCGAAAATAAGAGATCTTAATCTTTTGTTTTTCCCATCATTCAAGATGCTATAGTCTGATCTCCATAGTAAGGATATTTTAGCGGACCTAAGTTGACTAACCAACATCGACCGAATATATCACTCTATTCAGGGTCAATATGATACAGTTTCCTCAAAATTGACAGCAGGTAAACTCGTGTGTTAACGAATGAATACATTAAAGTAGATCTGAAAGCTTTATGAAGTGTTGGATGAATTACTTCCTATGGCAATAGTGGTTTGCGATACGTTTTTATTAAAATTGTGCTTTCTTTATGCACACACCACGTCCTACTACCCATTCGGAGTTTCCACGAATATAATGAATAAAATAGGACTGAGGAAGGTAAAATTAAGAGAAAACTTACCAGTATCTGCGTGAAGAGGGAAAGTGGGACACCATTTAGACCCTCACATTTGGACCCAAGTCTGACCGTCATCAACAGTCCAGTCTATTGTGAATGACGTCTTAGACCAGGAGGTTTGCAACCTTTCTGGGGTCTGATCGACTTATACATTCTTGTTTAAGGCTATCCCAGACTTTCCCTAGGAGTGTTTTATTCACAATGCGTTTTCCAAAGATTTCTCTAGAGCAGTGCTTTTTAATCTCTTTTGGACCACGGGCCCCTTTTGGAATCTGACGAAGGCCATGGACCCAGGGGTGCCCATCCCCCTCAAGCCCAATGGCGCAAATCCCCCCTCCATTTTCTCTACCCACTCCCCCCAAATCCAATTAACCATATAAACTTTAGTGAAATCTCAAATTTCCGACTGAATCCACATCAAGATCTACATTACGTATTTTGTAAATCCAGTTATAGAGCTTTTTGGATGAGACAAATAAAATCAGAACAGCTAGGAAAATGAACAGTTTATATTAATTTTACAAGAGCAATTTCATGCATACATTTATATTACTTACACTTAGCGAATGAAAATAACTATAATATTATAACCTCAGTTGTTTTGAAAAACTCTGAATGTCAATAAATAAAACAAATATTTTACCTTAACCTGTTGTATGGAAATAGTTTTTTACATTGATAAAAACTCAAAAATTCAGAGTAAATGAAAGAATTGAATAAAAAAATTGACAACGTCAATAAAGATCAATAAATCAATATATTGAAAAAACAGACTAAATGTGTGAAAACTAATATAATATGAGTATTATTGTATTATTTAGATGAGTTACGTAAGTTGTTATAAAACCATACAAACTAAAGTGTTTAAGAGTAGTGACAGAAAAACAGCTATCTTATGCGGAGGGAAGAGAAAACATTTGAACACTATAGGTTGAAAAAAATCTACAGTATGATCAGAAACAAATTATTTAGGCACAGGGATTTAGGTACTTTTTATAAGATTTTAACAGAAGAAGCTTTTTTCTATGTGTACTTGATGTGGCAAACTTTTCGATAGTTTCTTCATTTGCGATTTTCTTGAGAATGTCATTCTCAAATGGTATCAATAAACTTGACAACCAAGTCCACACTAAGCTGCTTCTTAACCTGTTCTTTACAATCTTTAAACGGCTCTTCGTCCTTTCCGCTAAGCAACTTATGACAGGTAACGATAAAAGGATACGATACAGCACGTTAAGTTGAGGAAATGCTGACATATAATTACGGAATAACTTTCCCAATATAAGTTACTAAAATGTATCTTAAACAATTTCAAAGGTATTCTAAGTATGAAAAAATATACATGACAGCATAAAAGTTTTTTATTAAATAGTTTTTGCCCGANGTGATACGTGCGCCATGATCCCACCCTGTGGACACCCCTGCATGGAACGCCTGCTCATAAAAATTAATTTAAATAAATTCACACAAAATTTTACGTACAATATACTTTATTTTGGTGAAAATTTACTACATTTATGTAGTCATTATATAAAAATAATCTTTACAACTAATAATGTCTCACTTTCTCTTTCCATGCAAAAATTGAATCTAAACTGTGTGACTGAAACGTGAACTTTAATTCAGTTCAAAAGTAAAAGTCGATAAGAATGGTACTAGGTAGGTTTTTTGTATATCTTGTGAACGGCAAATTACTATTCTAGATGTCATTACGTGGCATCTACTGCGATTATATCTTATTCCTTGCACCTGATTCACGAACACCCTTAAGCCAATCACGGACTTCACTTTAATAATCCATGCTCTATAGTAGGCTAATGTTTGATAATTTTTAAAATTCACTGTCATCCTGTGCTCTTTGATTATATATTGTTTAAAATGCTTGTAACCAATAGCTAGAACTAGATGCTACTATTTAATTAAAAAACAACTTATGAGGATGAATCTTTAACGAAAAATATTGTTTTTTCTCCTGAAAATAAGTTTGGAAACTGGATTGAGAACAAAATATCCCTCCTTTCCCCGCCACTTCCTTTCCATTTTAATGTCCCAGGCCTAGAATAGGATTCAATTCGCGTCTCCTTGGTACAAAGTCCGCAACACTATCCTTGCGCCCAGTACTACCGATATATTACCCCACTACGAAGAAATATTACAGACAATGTTTTTCTGCACACACACACACACACACACACACACACACACACACGTTGTATACAGCTCGTGTGTATGTAATGAGAATGGTCATAGCCAGTGGCTGGTGAGAGTCGAGTTATTATTTGCTTGGAGGTGCATATCATTTGTGTGTGTGTGTGTATGTGTGTATGTGTGTATGTGTGTATGTGTGTAATTATTATTACAACCAGTTACAAACAACGCAGCAAGAGACGTGCTCCTAGAGTAGCATGTCATGTAATTAGGATCACGTATGGGTGGGCTTTGTGGTTGAGGACTATGGAGGGGCAGGTAGCTTTACTAATCACATTTCGGAGCAAAAAATTGGGGTTCTGATAAAATTGAAAATTTTCAGTTTTTTAACTATTCTTCTAATTAATAAATAATAACCAAACAACTGATTTCGAACAATCCTAATACACGTAACCCCCCTTCCCCCTATCCCTCCTATGGACTAATTGGTAGGATTTATGGATTTTTAATCCATGTGACTTCCGCTAAATGACCACGTATTATTAAGGACGTTTCCTACCCTCTTACGTCATGGCAGGTCAAGATAGGATTTCCCATATTAATGAATTTGCGTTCTATTCAGCGAGTCTTAAAGATTAAACGTTGAAACAAAAACCATAAATTCTTAAATAGTTTAAAAATAGTCCTGCAGTGTCACAACATTATTATTTTCATCTTAAAAGTAGTTTTTTTTGTAAATGATTTCTTATAGATCCTTTACAAT
Organism: Timema bartmani; assembly: GCA_902151455.1. Lineage (NCBI taxonomy): Eukaryota > Metazoa > Arthropoda > Insecta > Phasmatodea > Timematidae > Timema > Timema bartmani. The sequence continues at coordinate 76,422 of CABFWB010002512.1, forward strand.
TTAGGATAATCGGTTTGGTCGGGAAAATGTCCTAAGAATATTCCTTTCAAGATGTAGATTACAAAGTGTGTACTAGCATATATTTAGCTGGAATAGGAAACAATAAAATAGTAATTTTAAAAAGCAAGTCAATGTTTTCAAGGAGCAAATAGTACAGTAAATGTGTAAGCTCGTCAGAGGAAGAGGGGATGTGTCAGTAAACAAGATGCCTCGCAGGGTGAACTCATTGTATTCCCTCTCTTTACACTTCGGTGTTTAAGTGAGACTGCTTAGGTGCATCAAGGGACCCTCTTCGCAAAATAGCTTCGAAATCTCCAAGCAGTCAACGTCGTTAGTAATAGAAAACAAATGATGCTTATGTTCCAACCAATGAGATTATGAAATTAACTTTTTGTGTAAGCTTAGGAATGTCACTGAAACTATTAGTTGAATAAATATTACTATCGATCTCTTTGAGAGTATTAAATTTTAATAGAGGATGTCTATATTTATCAATGTGGATATTTCCCCACTTGTCAATGCGGGATCACAATAAGTTCACCAATGTCTTCAACTTCTTCTAAGGCTGTTAGCGATTCATTAATCTATCGGGATGGTCATGATTTTAATATATTCTTTCTTAAAATATCACATTTTAATTCTGACCACAAGTTTCTTCAGTTGTACTGACATTGTTTTTCTCCATTGTTGATTTAGTTTTGATTAAACAAACGTGTTGATTCTTGAATTAATCATTAGTAAGCTTCAATTAATAACAAGTTTTACTTGAATCCCTCAATTATTTAAGTACCGTATCCTCTTCTACAACGGGCAGGAGATACGTGCAATCCAATCTTCATAGGAAGGGCCTTATCTGATAGATATAAAAGTGAGTTAAAACCATGTGTGTCGATTGGAGGAAAATGGGGGAGTGGTATAGAATATTATAGAAAGAAAGAGACTCAGAACCAGATCCGTCTCAATCAAATCGGGTAGTATGTAAAGCCTCGCTGCACCTTACATTTGAATAAGATATAATAAGGAATGCCGCCAAAATTATATTGGGTCATGATGGGCTTTGCAACAGTTTTGTGAAAGATATGGTAGGTAGTTTTATTCAACTGACTGTACAGTACACATAAATGGTTTGGAGACTTTTTTTCTCTCCTGGACCACTTTGCTCTTCTATATTGATTAATCACTCAATTAATTACTCTCATTTGTTGACTTTTTCTTAAGACAAATAATTAAAAAAACAATGTTGTGTAATTAAGACCAATAAAAGTTTAAATGGTCCAATCATCAGTTGACGTTTTATTGCTTCTATAGTAAGTTCGTGGGCGCGGTTTATAAATGAATGAGCGAATAATTTAACGTCAACCATTCCCACTTTTACAATACCTTAAACGAATGACTGATTTGCTCTTGTTTGATTCCCAGCATGGGTAATATTTTTTTATAATTGGTACGTATTCTGTCTGGGGACAAGGCTTGCACACAGCTGCCTCCACCCCACCGTCTTTCTAAGCAGTGGCCCCTTGACCATTGGGGTGAAATTTCCCCAAAATACAATATAAATCCAGCGTGTATAATGAATCAATAAGTAATTTTTAACTAAAGTGTTAGTGGTTTTTAACTTTATAATCTTGCCTCATACAGTTTGTGTATACTCTGATTTTGGTTGGAAGAACAGTTGAGAAAATTCAAACATATTTCTTTGCGGCCAATTTTGATGACATTTTACTATTATATTAATGTTATTCTATAGGTATTGATAGTATCTTTCAAAAGTGACAGCTAAAAATATAATGACATGATGTATGAATAGATTAAAATTGTTTTAGTAACTTTAGTAACTAACATTTATTGTTCTTCCTACTAAAATCATATTATAGCTACACTATGCGACCAGAGTTTGACCTGAACTGTCTCGGTTTGTTATCGAAACGTAGTGCAGGCTCTTTTTGATATAAGGTTATGCAATTAATTAAGCTATAATATTATGTTGTCTCCCCCCTCCCACCTCCCCCAAAGCATTATGTCTTCGTGAGCCTATGATTTTGCTAATAGGTTAGTTTTGTAAGTCACGTACCGATATAATAAACTGGTTTTAAGGGTACGTTGAATCCGCAATCATGGCTAGAAAGAGACGAAGAATAACAACTCGGGGTTCCGGACGATTCTGTCCCAGATATGAATGGCTGATGTGTTTTTATCTTCAATTCGTGTTTCTCCGTAACGCGAGGTAGGCAAGGTTGGTAATTCGTCGCATCCTCTTTCCTGTCCATCTCACTGTGCTAAAACTTGTGACGGAACCCGGCCCGTGGGAACAGACGCCATCAACAAGTAGGCTGTCTGACTGCCACATCACTTTTAATCAACAATTATTATTATTACTACTATGTGTGAGCGGTAATGTTTGACTGACTTGAGAGGCAGGGGTGTGATACATGGCCGGGTGCCCTTGAAAAGGATTTTTTTTTGTATTACCACAATGTCTCTTATCCTTAGGATCATCTATAAACCACATAACTTTTTTACTATCTTTGTTTTCACCCCCTTTTCTCATAATGTAACACCAAGTAGATATCTCGTCCCACCTCCTACCTGTGTTACGTAACTTTCCACATCAAGAGTGAATGGCATTATTTCATAGAAGCGTATAATCCGAACGGGTATCAAGACTAGGCGCTAAGTATTAAGTATTAAGTATTATTTCATAGGGAAGTTTTTGTGACACTAAAATTTAGAGGGAGTCGGAGGTTATCTATAGGTTTGTTTATCAAAATGAGAACATAAATAACGATGTTAATTTTTCAACATTATAATTTAAGTAGCCTATAAGATCTGTGTTGCCTAGCATTGTGATGTAACCCCCGCCTCCCTTCCTCCTCTCTTACTATCAACAACGTTACGTGGTTTATGGATTACTCCTTTCTTCTCTCAGAAGGCCGGGTTTCAAGTTTTGTGTGGATACACTAAAAAAACAACAACATAAAAAAAAAGGTTTCCATCTCCTCTCTAGGCGAGCCACAAAGAATTTTGTTCAAATTCACCATCATTCTATTGACCATTGTAACTCTTCCAGGCATACTTATATGTTTTGAGCCTCGTTTTTCCAAGGTAGGGGACGGGGGTGTTTTGGACAGTTTTTACGTAAGAGATTGTTGGGTTGGGCACCGTCGATTTGTCTAAAAACAGGTTAATTGGGCACTTCTTACTATAATATTCATTGGAAATGCACCAATAAATAGCCAGCAGACTACATTTCAGATAAGGGTTCGTGCGAGCGAGCACGTAATTAGCAGATAGCTTTTGATAGTTGTTGACGAGGAGGCTACGAACTGTGGGTGAACTGAGGGTGGTTTTTGACAACTGATTTATTGTTGTGGGTTTTTCCTCCTCTCTCCACGCTAATGGTGATTCGTATGGTTTATGATCTTAATAATTAAATTAGGCCGTTAATAGCAAGTGTGCTAAACCAATCGATAGTAATAAAAATGTCAAAATGAGAAGTTTTCCTAGCACTCAATGAACCAACACATAATAATATAGCCTCGCGCCTGTAAACTATACTGTACCGGGTCGAGCGCGTGCGCTTGAAAAATAGAACCAGTTCTATCTTTCAAGCGTGCGCGCTCCAGTCTGGCCACCTCTCATTACAACCCATGTATTCTATTTTATATTTTAGTCGCTCGCTCAGTCTGGCCGCTTCCTAAGTCATTCGGCGGAACGTGTCGCAAGGTAGCAGTGTCCAATCCACCTTGTTAGGTATGGTTTATCACTACATCTCCTAATGTATGTGTATTTCTAAGTCCAGGAGGGTTGCAACAATGTAGATGCTCCTATAATCCTCCACCCTTCATGTGGTTGTGGTTGTAGAATCAATTAGTACGTCTACCAGTCAGCCCCTCTAGGTATTCTATCGTGTTAATCCGTCGTGATATGGCAGCAGTTGTTGTTAGGGACAGACATTTCACAAGGAAGTTTAATACAATTGGCTGCTAGTGGAGAAAGTTCCTGCCGGAGAGGAAGGTTAGTCTGGTCGGTTCATTATAATCCTAACAGTTCAGAAACAAAGCACCTTCCTTCCGGTTTCCAAGGAGGACCACCAGCTCCTGTGGGTTCATTCCTAGTAGTTATATCTTGTGTCAGTCTCTATGATTCTCAAAGAAGTCCACTTTTTGTTATTTAGCGCCAGAGATGCCGACTGACAAAAGGATATCATGTGGTCTGTGCAGGTTAGTTCTATTGTCTAACGACTTATTCAAACTCATTCTGTCATTGAACTGGATAAATTATTCCATAAGTTAAACAAAATTGTAAGTTTTGTTGTTGTTAAATATTCCTACGTTCCAAAGTTTAGGTTGAATCCTCAGATAAAGAAACATTTTTACCTTCCGCCGCTGCTCCCCCCTCTAGTTGTTTGGACACCGCGAGGGTCCGTCCTCGTGTGAACCGTGTAAACGTGACGAGGTCTGCCCGGACGCGCCCATTGCGCACGCACCAGCCGTGACATCTGATAAAGTGCTAATAACTCTAGCAATAAAACACCCACTGCTACCTTGCCTGAGGGGTCTTGAACGAAGGACATTTTAGAACATTTAAACAAGTTTTCTTTTGGCAGTCAACATTAATAAAATGTTACTACATTGTTATTGGTATTTTATAGGTTAGTATCTTTATTTATTTGAGGTGTTTGACGTTCAATTTCTGAACCGACTGATTATATCAGCACATGAGAATTTCTATGAGCGAGAGCGAAAGGGGCCTATCAATTTTGCCGGAAAGGCACTTTCACATACCTTCCATGGTTCATTTACACGTCACAATCGACTTGGGACCGACGGCTTTACTTCCCCTTTGAAGGAAGCTGTGCTACGGATTGTTTTGCTAAAGAAAAATCCCGTTGAGCTCAGCTGGATTTGAACCTACGAACATCAGGTGCTGTAGCGAGTACTTTACCCCAGGACCACCGAGGTCGAGAGGCATTAATAGATACCCTATATTATGGTAAATTAATCCTTAACATTTCTGAGATGGTTTTTCATAAATGATTTTCTACTCTACCTTCTTGAAAATTTGGGTTCACTTCTCCTCTTAGTTCTACCTTGCTCATCCATACTTCATCAGTGAAATTTTGTGATTAGTGCTATTAAGATGCGTGGCACAGCTTTAAAATCACGATATCTTAACGCTTTCGGCCCACAGAAGGAGCCCTACTTCAGTTTCCAACCGCGCGATCATTTATATTGTCGATACGTGGTACATTTAATAAATGTACTCACAGGCTTTAAATATGTACAATCCATTTATACTGAAAGGTTGAAGGTCTATATTTACTAGAATATCTTATGAGCTACACCAAAGTGGAATCAATCGTGGTAAGATTATTATAATATACAAATAATATACCTTCAGGTCTCTGTTCTATACAGAGTTAGTCGTGGTATATTAATCAATATTATCGGCGAATTATAAAAATCTCGATTTGAAAATGAGAGAGTGGTTTGTGCAAGCATAAAATAATCATTTTACGGCCAGCTTTATTTATGAAGCTGATTTGTGTTTTATAGTTTGGTTTATGTTCAGGTACTTTATCGGTTTTTTAATTAATGGCATTTCCATGAGTTTCTAAATAGTTAAAAGCTATTAGAAAAAAAGACCCATTAGAAATTTACGTATGCGTAATATTATATTATAAGACCTATATAATAAAAGGTAGTGGGGGCAATATTTCACCACAAATTAACTTGGAAAAGTATTTTAAAAGTTCCCGTTGAACCGTTTAATTAAATCCCACTTGGCGATTAATTTTCCCATGGTCTTCAACTTACTGTTAGAAGATTGAAAACAAGTTGTTTTTTCATTTACTTTTTTCTGACTTGGCCAAAGTGTTGGATGTTCAAGCTTAATACCCTAAATATCGTTCGATAGCAACCAGTTTTATAGACGGCTTGAATCTGCTTTAGGCTCTACACCCAGTAGACCAAAATTGATACAGTTTTGAAACGGTGAATTTAAATCCATATTTTTTATTGGCGCCAAACCCCATTTAACGGATGAAACCTTTACAACAAAACTACTCCTAAAAATACTCATTTTATTTATATTCTTTTAGCACCTCGTTTTAATACCCGTTCTGTTTATACGTTTATGTAATAATTACACTAATGTGCTATGGATGAGAAAGGCTGAATTTAGAGAAACTGTGTTTTCATTTGCGTGGAGGGAGGAGATTGAATAACTATTTAGCAAAACAGCTCTTTGCACCTGACCGGGATTTGAAATCCGATATCCCCGTTATCGGCAGTTCATTTTATTGCTAGATTGACTTTGAAGTGAGTTGATCATATTTTAATATTTAAATCTAAGACATAAATATGCATTGTTTTAGTAAAAAATAATAATTGATGGCTCACCTGGCTGGCTAGGTATTTATTTCATGTTCAAAATAATCATTCGTACATATTTTTTAAGTCTAAATAAAACGAACAAGGTATTTATAGGCAAGGGAAATTGCAAGTTCTAGAAATGATTAACATATTTTAAAATGTAATCTGTTTTTACTATGCAATAATTTATGTAAATAACTTTCGCGGTAAAAATACATTTTGATTGATTATAAAACTAGTTTCTTTATTTCATCACTAGATTGCAGTACCGGGAATATCTTTACAACCATGACCATCAAGGTTTATCTACATTAGCGATTAATTGATATTTAGAAAAACAATTGGATTGAAAGTTTGACCAACATTTTCACAAAATATATATCTAAAAACTATTTGCGACATATATTTTTATACATTTGATAAAATTAGAAAAATATTCTAAGTTATTATTTTTTATTTGAGTATTTGCTATTCTTCAAATGCTATAAAACAATTTTTATAGCAAAATTTATCTCTAATTATGAATTTATAGACCAAAAATCATTATTTTTAAGACGAAATTTATAGATTGATTTATTATTATATAGGTTCACTTTATATCAAGTGACTTGGTGATATGTACCAAGCACAGCTTGCTCGGCCGTTCCTTAAAATCTATTTTTGAACGGGGGTTGCTTATGGTGAAGATCTTACTCCAACAGGATGTGGCAAGGATATAAAAAAACACATAAAAGTCCTCTTAAAACAATTTAAATGTTGATTACGATTGTAGTGTAGATACTGTGTATTTTATAAGATTCCAATAAACCAATAGTCTAGGCATTGAAAAGAAATACAAAATTACATTTTTTAATACTTTCTGAGGTGGTTTGGAACCCCCGCTCCCCTTTCACCCAAATATCCCTAATCCTCCTCGATTTGGCCCTAATAGTTTTGATTCTAATTAATTATATCAGCATGATAGAACAAAGGCGACCTTCAGAAAAATATCTACTAACCGAGTTTTTTAAAACTTCATATTAGTTGGCCTACATTTAACAGCGGAGCTATTAACGACTTGATTAAAAGGGTAAGGACGGGGAGGGTAGTTAATAGATAATGCACCAGCATTGGTTGATATAAGGATGGGTAAACCACACTAATAAATCACAATTGGAAAACCACCCACAATGCACCTATCCCAGGTTGAATCCTCAACTACCCTGTTACCGTCAATGTTTTATTCTTACATTAGACCGCATAACCACCGATGCAAGAGCTAAATTACGTTTTGAAATAATTATGCCATTTAAAAGTTGCTTCATATGACATAACACAGAGCATCTTAGCCTTGCCCTGACCTTTAACTCAATCACACAGTCCTTTAATAATGTCACACCGACCCTTTACTCCATCACACAGTCCTTTAATAATGTCACACCGACCCTTTAACTCCATCACACAGTCCTTTAATAGTGTCACACCGACCCTTAACTCCATCACACAGTCCTTTAATAATGTCACACCGACCCTTTACTCCATCACACAGTCCTTTGATAATGTCACACCAACCCTTTACTCCAACATACAGTCCTTTAACAATATCACACCGACCCTTTACTCCATCACACAGTTATTTAATAATGCCACACCGACCCTTAACTCCATCACACAGTCCTTTAATAAAGTAACACCAACCCTTTACTCCATCACACAGTCCTTTAATAATGTTACACCGACCCTTTACTCCATCACACAGTCCTTTAATAGTGTCACACCGACCCTTTACTCCATCACACAGTCCTTTAATAGTGTCACACCGACCCTTAACTCAATCACACAGACCTTTAATAATGTCACACCAACGCTTAACTCATTCGCATGAACTTTCACAGTGTTACATTTACCTTAAATTATGCTTTACAAGCCCTTATACCATCACGTAAATGTCTGGCACATAGACAGTTTTTTCCCCCCTACTTTTTGCGATCCAATTTCATTCTGTATCCCAGCGCGTCTGTCATGGTCCTTTGTTGTTCCCACACAAGGGACAAACCTGAAGACACGGAGATAGGAGCCAGTCAGGTGTGACAATGTGTGTCTACAAGAATTACATCACCCCTTTCACTGCTCGTCTTCAGCTCCGTCTCCTTCTGATAGTGTACTATTATTATTATTAGGACTTATCCAAGTCCACTCCATCAGACGCCGTGACCCGTGACGGGACCAAATAATGGAGTGTTTCATTGAACGTACTTTGGGGCTGGTTTACACATTATCCGGGACTGGGGTGCAAACAGTCTCGAGGAAGCAACAAAAACTGTAGCAACCAAGGGGTTCGGTTATTTGGTGGATAGGAACCCTTCAACGTGTCTCGCCTGTCGGGAAGGGTAGCAATTACAATCCCTTTCTCTTGCTTTGTCCTGATTATCTTAACATCCCCATTGTATGACGGGAGGTTTGATGCGTGTTGGAGAGAAATCTAGTGTTCCTTCATTAAAACAGTCGTGTTGTCTGTTGCTGTTGCCATTATTCTAAACTTGTTTCTCCGGTTAATTATTATTTTATCACGTCCGGTAACGTGACTGCGCGCCTCTTAAAGCCACGCCGGCCATTTGCTGCCACCGTGTTTTGTCATGGAACAATCATGACATACAGTCTGATTCTCATTACTGGATCTACTTTTACGTATTCATACGTCAAATCATGTAATCTACAGCTGTTACTTTTTATATATATTATTAATACCTGTAAAATAACACTAAATGATATAGTAGAATATTAACAATGTTGGTCTCAATGCTTGTGTTTTTTTTAAAAAGGGTCTTCCAATGAAAATTGGACTGTACACTAATACCGGTTCCTTTCTCCAACCACAGCATCTCCATCACCCCCTCATGATGGGTACTAATCTTTTCTCCTGACAAACTCGGGTACGTTCACTTAACATTCACACTTCTCATCCTGGAATACTGGCACAGTAAAATCAGACAATAAAATTACTAAAATTGTTCGTTGTCACTATGTTTCTAAACATACGTGTTTCATAATTTAATTTGTCTGGAGGACGTTTCTGACGAACATATGCTCTGATCGCCTTAGAAAGAACCTTCTAGATCAGTCATGGGTGAATTATGGCCCGCGAGCCACATGCGGCCCCGTAAAGTATTTTCATGCGGCCCACAAGCTTTAACTCTATCCACGAAAAAATATTTTAGTGCCAAAAATACCAAAGATAAGAATACCTCAATTTTTTAACTCTTAATATTTATGTCACTAAAACAATTCAACATGCTTATTTACCCGCTTAGGTGGCCGCATGGTCTAAGGCGTCAATCTCGCAACATAGTAGAGTACCAATGAAGGAGAGATCATTGTTCGATCCCAGTCGGGTGTACTAAGGGTGGTTTTCCCGAAATTGTTTTCCACTCTTCCTTCGCTCAAATGCGGAGACACTTCCTCAAAATTCAACCTTTCTAATCCTTAACACAATAGAGTACATATGCGTATAACCCAAACGGTTAGTAAGACGTGGTGCCAGCAAAAACACGCTGATTTAACATTTATAAGAAGTTTTAATAAGCTCTACAATCAAATTTTACACCTGACATTAAATAAATGATGAATGGTATGAACAAAATTGCATTCATCTCATTAAGTCCTGTTTTATTGAAGAATTACTTATATATTGTCTTCCTTTTTTATGGTATCTATATACTTTTATTTTTTCAAATAATAAATGGCGTCTTCCAAATCGACGTATTTTATTTCATAGCCAGATTTTTTTTTTAATTCTCAATGCGAAGACTATTTAGCCTAAATATTTTCCCAGGCCTGTACTCTTATCAGATACAAAATAAGCTTTGAGTAGGTAAACTTTGACAAAAGGTCACGGTATTTATATTACAGTGGGAAATAAATGGTACGACACAATCGCACAAATTTTCTCATATTGTATAGTACTTTAGCTAAGATTATTTTTTTTCAAAAATAGGTTTTAGTAAACTAACCTTAAATAGGTTTTACTCGTAAAAACAAACACATCATCTTGATAATCACAACAATCACTATATATATATATAATTCAAATATTAAAAAATAAATCATTTATAAACTACCCTAAAATTATCTGTTATTTATAAAAATAAAAACCTATTCTTATTCATCATGAAAAAAATTCACATATTCCTATTTTGAATTCGATCTTTCAGTTCGATATCCAAAACAACATTCGAATTTTCCATAATTTGTTGTAACCAAACTACTCTTAAATTGATTAGTTTTATATGTCATGTCAAACATGTCCTAGATATGCATTTTAAACAAAAACGTTAGAGCCATGTTCTAAAAATTTGGAATTAAAAATAAAATTACTCATCAGTAATTAAGGGCAACCACTAATTAAAGGGCAAAGTTAAAACACTTTTTTTTACAGTATATCCTTATTAAATCTAAATATCAATTTTGAACCAAATAAATTAAACTGTTTCGGATCTGTGGCCAGAGACAGACAGACATGGGGACAAACAGAATTGTAAAATCCAAATTTTTTGGGTTCGTGCTCACATAAAACGTAAAAATAGTCTCAATATTGAGTTTTTTCCCGAACACAATACTATGTCTTAGTGTGCGAAAGTAAGAATTGACACACATTCTCAATAAATAGTGGCAGCTGTATAGCACATACTGACGTATGAATACATGCATGAAAATAAATTTAGGGACTTCAAGAGCCTTCATATAAGGTACCCTATATTATACTACTATAAAGCCACATGGATCACTCACTCACTGACATTGTTTACCCACTTCCAGATGAGCTAGAAACTTGAAATTTGGCAAAATAATAGCTTATAGCCTGTAACCGACGGGAAAATTCCATAAAGTTAAAAATTTTAATTTTTAACCCCCGAAAAAAATTCAAAATGGTGGAGCAACTTTAAAGTCGGTGCGGTACATACAATACAATACCGGTAACTTTAAGTTGCTAAGTTTAAAACAACGCTGGAATTACATTAGTTTACATCCACTTGCAAGGAAAGCTCGCTGGGGGTTTGGGGGCAGAGCCCCCAACGAGCAAAGCGAGCACACACACACACACACACACACACACACACACTGAACTGATGGGCACGCGATCTGAATGTCAAATGTCAAGCTCATTTATATGCAAGGTAGGTAGGTCATGGTTCTATCGCTAATCGTGTATGTAGAGGTTTTTTCCCCCTCGGATAGTTTCCCGCTTTCCCTTCGCACAAATATGGGTACATTTTCCCTAAATTACAGGGGTGCCCGCACAGGGGGTTAGGGGTGGGGGGGCATTTACCCACGTTTATCCAGTGCGTGTATTAAAACGCGTCTTTTAAAAAAACTATATATTTGTATTGGTTTTTGAGGTATGCGTTCATTTGTTTGAGATATTATTTTCTATTAACCCGCCTCGGTGGCGTAGTTAGCTAACGCGCTAGTCGTGTTGAGCTCGATTGTCGAAGACGGGGAGATCGAGGTTCGAATCTCGGTCGGGTGAACTGGGGGTGGTTTTTCCTAAATGGTTTTCCACTCTCCTTCCACGCAAATGCGGGTTCACTTCCCCTATATTCAACCTTCCCAATTCCTAACCCATTAGCGTAATTATTACTTAAGCGTATAACCCTAACGGGTAGTAAGACGTGTTGCTAAATAAAAAAAATGTATTACATAAAAAAGATATACACGTCTGTTATGTAATGTAAATAATAACAGGATGGGCGTTTAAGTTAATTATACTAGTGCAATTTTTTAAACGGTTTAACACATTTATGTTATACCTTTCACTATTACTACCCTACATAAAGCAATAAGCAATTTAAAATGTAGAATATTAATTATTTCCATCGCTTATAAAGTTAATAGTAAGAGCGCTTTTATTGGTCGATTATCACTGAATCGCCAAATATTAAAAAATATCTTATGTGTTTAGATTTATGTATTTAGATTTAGATGAGATGTGGTGCTGAAGGTGGATAGGGAGGATAAAGTGGACAAATAGGGTGACTAATGAAAGAAGTTCTATTAAGAGTAAATAAAAAGAGGCCCATTATGCAGGTGGTTTATTGAGTGATGTAGAAATCAAAATAGAAGGGTGAAGGGGACCAGAATGACGACGAATTTAACGGGTTGATGACCTCAAACAAGGAAAGAAGATCAAATTTCAGGATATAAACAAGTAAGCTGCTAATGGGACATGCTGGAGGGTTTGATTTGTATACGGCAATGGACCTGACGATAAACAGAGATTAATATTAGATTTATTCATAGTTAAAAACATTATTTTTCCCCCTCAAAATTATTTATCTTATCTTACAACTAAAATACTATATGTTTATACTACTAGATAATTAAGTCGTGTTCATTTGGAAATCCGGAACATCTTCGTGTTGTTTAAAGCACGTAAAAGGCTTGCCGTCGTCGTTTGTCAACGGGAACGTTTGAACGAACCATCCTTGTTCATGAGATCACGGCAGTTGAGGAATACCCAGGACACCTTGTTCATTAGATTCGGGAATACTCAGGACACCTTGTTTATTCTGTGGAGAGTCGAGTGCGTGTGAAAGACAGACGTGGACATCTGGTTATACGTCACTCGTTAAACCACTTGGAACTCTCAATAAACACTTTCCTAGGAATGTATGTGTGAAGTTAACAAGTATCGGGCTGACACGATTAGCTAATCAGTTGCCTTTTTTATTACTATAGACAAGGCTGGATCATCATGTAGACATTAGGAACCCCCTCCCAGTCTTTACCCCTTTCAACAAAGTTAAGTGATTTATGGATGACTTATAACAAATCCTATAAATTAGTAAATTTTGTTCACCCCTATAGAGGCATAGTAAAAGTTAAATTTTCTTTTGCCCTAAAAAATTGATTTTAGGTTAGGATAATCACTGTGGCGAATGTTCCCGACCGAAAGTTAGCCAATATTCTGTCGTTAACTTGAGGTTAACCATTTGTGGGCCATTAAAACTTCTAGGGATTGTTTAAAACAGACAAAACACCAAGTCCTCCTCAGGCCGTTAATTCGTCACTATGAAGGGGGAAATCCCATTTCACCAATGATAAATGGTTTGGCCATGCCTGGAATAGAACTCGGGACCCTTAGATCACTGTGCAGACGTGCTACCTATTGAGCTAAAGTGTCGAACCTGAATTAGTTCGTGACCAAATTTGAATAGTTGTGTTAAAGGGCGAACAATTCTTATCCACGAAAAAACCTTATAATGATGTACTATTAAAATAATAATAATAAATATTAAAAACCATTAAACCAGATGAAACACGAGAAATGAATAATTGTATTTATAAATCAGATAGGAATGGACAGGAACGTCGAACACGTGGATTGACTCGACGTCTTGTTTACGGTGATTAGGATAGTCGCGTTAAATTGTTTTTTATTCGTCCATCCAAAATTTAAAATATAGCTTAACAGATTTTTTTTAATCCTGCTATTTCCTGCTTTATTACTTTCTCACATAAAGATCAAGTATTGTAAGCTCTGCGATAATTTTTGACCCCGAGATTATGACAAATCCATACATTTTATGTGCCTCCAAATCTCCAAAAAAAGGGGTATTTTAAATTGTCTGTGTCCTTGGACCTAGATTCGATACTGTTCAAGCTTGATGTTTAAATGGATATACTCTATTTTGGCCCTTACATATATACGTAAGGGAAGTTTATTGAAAACTTTTTTGTTTTGAAAATGTTGTTTTAACCTACACTATACGAGAAAGTTTTTACGATTGTGAGTATTGAGGCACTAATTATTCTCGAGTGAGCTAGTGAGACCAGTGATATTTTGACCCCTCAGCTTTCTTGTTTTCCATTTTATGTCTCCAGCCAGACATTCTGGAAGAGACGAATTCTGTCCTAAGTTTTGTGGTCTCTAGTATTGTCATATATCATTGGGGTGGTTCATCGAAGTGCGGTCCTATGCCACGTACTCTTTCTTCTAGGTCACAAAGATGTGCAATGGATACCATCGTACCCGCATGCTGGTAGCCAGGAGGATTTATTGTATTGCAGTCTTGGTTTTTATTACTAGTGCCAACATTCACACCACAGCCAGAGTCTGACGCAATGTTCGTAGTGACGGACACTTGTCAACGCAACGCGTTGTTTTAGTTGTAATACTAAAAAGAAAACTTGCATTAAAGAGAGGATTACTACAAATTTAATACAGCAAAAAAAAATCGTTTTTTGGTTGGCCTAGCGATCAAAGTCATCAATACTGATTGTGTAGTTGTGATTTGACGTTTTTCATTAATTAGATATGATAAAATTCTGATAATTTTCTTTCAACTGTTGTTAACCTCGGTGGTCTTGAGGTAAAGTGCTCGCCTCAGGAGCAGATGGTCATGGGTTCAAACTCAGCTGGAGTCGACGGATTTTCCCTGAACGATAAAAATCCGTAGCACAACTTCCTTCGGAGGGGAAGTAAAGCCGTCGGTCCCATGTCGATTGTGGTATATAAAATAACCCTGGGAGGTAAAAATACCTTTTCCCGGTAAAATTTTAAGCGTTCGCTTATAGAAATTTAAAGTGGAAGGCAACGGCGAACCACCAAACTTTCTGAGCCCTCCTAGTACACGGGGTTTCTACCAGATGGTACAGGCAGCACTAACCAGCTGGGATGGGTAGAAATCACATCAAACCAACCTTCTGGTTGTTAGCTTAAGAACAAGATCGTCTCTCAGAAGAAGAACAGAACTTTGACTCTTAGGAATGGTTGTTTTGTGTGTCTCTTCTCTTGCTACTAATATACTACAAACATACTATACTAATAATATTCTCGAGGTAGGGGCTGAACGTCCAAAACACCCGCTCCCCCCTCGATACCCCCTGGCTACAGAATAGACAGCCCCCAAGACTTAGCACTATGGACTTAAGGAACTGGATGTTTAAATATTTTCTGACCTCCAGTGGCCACATGGTCTAAGGCGTCACTATCGCAATAGACTAGAATCCCGCTCGAGTGTATTGAGGGTGGGTTCCTCTTAAAGTTTTCCATTCTTCCTCCACGCAAATGCGAGTACACTTCATCTAAATTCAACCTTCTTCATCTCTAACTCATTAGCGTCATTAGTACATATGCGTAAAACTAGGTAATAAAACGCGGTGCTAAAAAAATGTATCTGAACTTACTTACTTTATGAGTTCAATCTTTTTTTTTTAAATTCTTTGCAAGCATTGGCCATGCCAAAACATGGACAGCAGTATTTTTTAATTAAAAACTCTGACCAATTTATTCAATTTTGTATTAAGCTCTGATCTCCTGTGTAGGCTACTTTAAGACAGAATCAAATTTCTTTCCCATTCTCAAGTGTTTTCATACATAAACTCGACGTATGTATTCACTTTTCCCCCTCACCAATGGTAAAAATGTTGTTCTTGCGTGTGTGCCATCCAAGATGGCTCGTCTTGTCGACACCGGCAGGTGAATATCGCGGCCAAGGGGGGGAGAATACTCCCACGCTATAAGATCTGGCTGGACCGCGACGTTGCCAAGTCGCTCGTGGTGCATTATGCAGAGTTTCTAGCTCCTAAGAGAGTTATTATCGTGGTAATCGCGCGTGGGCGTCTATGGCCTGCGGCTGTACTCGCTCGGTGGGCGTCGCCCCACTCGCCTTCAGGTACAGGTGGGGCTAACTGCGTGCTTGGTTTAATCGGGCCTGACTCGTGGGGAAGTCCTCCAACAGAAAATGCCGAGGAATTTTTTTGAAGACATTTGACTAGTTTTACTTAGACCATAGTTTGGGTTGTAGGTGTTGACTCCATTAATACTTTAGGCGGGGAGGGGGTGGGGTGGATATAACCCCCAAAATACCTTCCATTTGGTACGTCCCTATCCAGGTAGCCATATGAAAATCTTTAAATGGCAATAAAACCATTAATAGTCCATAATTATGTTAAATGTACTTTAAACAAAAAAAAAAAGTTTTTGCTATGGAGATCCTGCTATAAATTTATGAGTAATTCGGTTCAACCCACTCGATGGCGTAGTTAGCTAACGCGTTAGTTTCGTGTTGAGATAGACTGCCGAGGACGGGGAGATCGAGGTTCGAATCTC
>CABFWB010002512.1:95088-105894 GCA_902151455.1 Timema bartmani
TCTTATGTGGAGTGGTGATGATACAATGTACATTATTCCGTTCAGAAATCTTACGAGTTTATAGAAAGAGAGAGAAAGTCTGTGCGGTGCGCCGTACCATTTATTTAAATTTACTTTAAAAGATGTTTTAACTGATGAAATTAGATGTATCACATTTTACAAACCTATTAAGAGCAAGCGTTTTGAGTTTTTATTTTTGATTTAATAACTTGCTATAGTTGTACTTGTAAATATTTCGATACGATTGACTGAATACTTTCTAAACTATTAAATATTTACTACTATACATAAAACTTACATTTTTACATAGCAGCTTGTTTTTATCTATTTACTTTTTATCTTCCTATGCTAAGGTTTTAAATGTATTCCAAATTAATGATGGATTAACATAATTATCAACCATTAGATATTTGATTTTAGGAGGTCGGGTTTTTAAAATATCTTGACGCACGTCTCATGATTTTCAAAGGTTTTAAATATCAATTCGTATGAGACATTTCTCTGCGGATATTCCATATCTGACATTCTTGACCACGGGCGATTATAGCGATCATTTTAACTAACAATTTAAATCATTTTTAAACCCACACAAAGACCCCTCACCTCCATCTCCAGCAGGGAGTCCGGTAGAAGGACAACTTGAGGTAACCAAATAAGTATTAAAAATTGAAATTTCAAAATGGTAGTTAAAAGAATGTGTGTGGAGGCTGGAGGTTTAAAATTTCTAAAACTAATAACTAATAGCGATTCCCTTTGAGCTATTTAAGAGAAATGCATATGCGCATTGGTATGGAGTTACCATGGGAAAAACTGCTCGGTACTACCAGAACGGGTTCGAATCTCGACCTCCCCGTCGAAGAAGACCAAGAAGGCTGACGCCGTGGGTAGTTGAGTTCTTCTTGCACCCTCTGCTTCGAGGTATGTCGTTTCAAACAGAGGCCGAAACGTGACCTTTCACCGCACAATCGTCCCACCTGGGCACAGAAACATGCCGCGCTAATGTACATTCGACAAGTGTTCATAAAACACTCTGGAACTTCTCTCGTATGCTACTAAAGAAACAGCCACTTCAAAGGAACAACTTTAGGGGGTGCACAGCTCTTGAGGTATTTTTATACATATAGTTTGTGTGTGTGTGTGTGTGTGTGTGTCTGTAAAGAATGAAATCTGATCTTTAAAAAAAAAAATCTGGAATTTTTCCAAGACGCTAATCTTATTCTNTCTGGAATTTTTCCAAGACGCTAATCTTATTCTCTCCTTTTCTTAAAGAAGTAGCCTCCATAGGTAGGGGCTATTGAGTTGCCATTGTGGTTGTTTTGGGGACAAGAACGGCGCAAGTGTTGCCAGATGGAAGTCTCTGAAAGATAAGATGTCTAGTCATCGCGACTTTAAATGTTGCGTCAAGGGTCTTGTGGAATTACGATAATGATCGGTTTGGGATAGTCTGTTTCTCGCGATGGTTTCAATTTCAAGGTCTAAAAAAAACTCCCGAGTTCCTTATCCAGAGCAAATATTTTTAGTTTATGTTCATAATTGTAATAAGGAGGAAATATGAATCAAAGTTAGGGAAGACATTAAAAAAATCACTTCATTACACCCGGTTAGGATTCGAACCCTGCCCTCCCCATCATCGGCAAATCCGATAATATGAGAGTGGTGCATTTAATTTGTGTGTATATATGCGAGTCCACCGCTTCCTGGTTATTTTAGGCTTAGTCATTGTTTAATCTGAGCAAGATGAATACTTTAGTCGTTTTCGTGAAAGTATCTAGAAAAATCTGCTGGAATATTGTTTGAACTCGTAATGTGATGACTGGGTTAACCGTGTCATATCTAAGAATTTCACTCCTGGCCATATCGTCGGAGGTAACTTTGGCTTTTTTCTGAGGCCGGGAATAGGATTCACGTTTCGTAACGTAAAAACGCTAGAAAAAAAAAATGAATTCGTACGATTTGAAAACAAATTCTAATATTTAAGTCTGAATAGGCTTCCTCAAGTACTATCAATAGAAGCAAGTACTGGATCTACAAACTAACTGTTTGTCCGATCACGAGATGTTAACAAACGAACTATACTAAATAAAGTGTCTGTACATTATAAACAATCAAATGAAGTACTAAATAGCCATGTATTGACGTTTCTCTCAACATGATTGGCTAACAGTGGTATACGTAATGTAACGCAGCGTGAAAATTCTCCCCTGATCAACTCTTTGTGAACGTCACGTCAAAGTTATGTTGAGTTTATTGTGTTTACTTCAATTTAAAAAAATTACAAGTCGAACTTTTTACCTTTCGTGACGTTAAATGAACGTTAAATTGATCGCGATCAGTGGATGGTAGTTCTAAAGTTATTAATACAGTCCTATATCCATAGGCCACGCACATATTGTTTGGCTCGTATGACAAGTAAGGTCAGTTTACAACTTTTGTCAGAGACCAAACATATATTTGCCATTCAGATGAAAACGTAACAGTTTTAGGTAAAACGGACTTTACCAACGTCTGACATAAAGCTCAGGCTGGACTTCTTTGAAGCATGATTTGTATCAAAGCCATATTCAAACGATTCTGAGAATATTTGAATTCATTCATACATACATGTCAATATAGATGTTTGAATACCAATCCTCGGCATCTAAACGATGTGCCTAGCGGAATATTTAGACTTGATGGCGTGAGGTAATGATCGTAAATGTAAGTAAGTATCTTGAAGATAGATGTACGCGTTTTGGTGCTGATTATTATTTCCCAAATATCAGCAATATTTCATTTTCACTTGGTGAAAATCCTGGCCAGAGTGTAGAGCACCCATCAGGCCATAGCATATTACATCATTTTAGACTATTTTGGCTTAGTTTACACCAAGAAAGTTGTGACTATTTTGTGTCTAGTAAAAATAACTTTGCAATAATGTTTAAAAATATGTATATTGGGCCGATTTATGTCGAGCAAAATCTATTCAGTGAGTGGCATTGCCATTTTATCTGCTTATTTTATGCTAAACATGTACTGAAATAACCTAATTGATTTGTGTATCATGATGAGGGGGTTAAACTCCCACCCCACCCTCAGAACCGTGTTGAAATGTTAAAATGGCACTAGGAGATATATCACTATATTGCAATTAGGTACTACAAGCGAAGCGTCCACCTCATCTAGAATTTAAAATTAATTTAACCATATGTTTTTAAATTACGTGCGTAATTATACAAGACATAAATATGAAATATAGCATACACTACATCTACTAGTACACAATTTTTTTTGCATATTGAAACCCCGCACCCTAGAATAGATCTCTACGCATGCCTCTGAAAATAAGGCAAACTCAATTCAATGACCTAATTTAAATACTGTCATAACCTAAAAGGCAAAACTTCGGAACCGGATCATTTCTCGATACATAAATCATTCTGTTTCTTTTTTAAGCTTATAAATGCCCTCTTGCTGTTCTGTCCATTTGATGAGCATTTTACCTTGGAGAAAGAGAGAGAGAGAGAGAGAGAAACAATTTTATGCAAGACGTGGTGTCACGAGGGCAGATTTGTGGATGGGGGGGAGGGGTATTAGACGGATACAAAAACCTGTTCCACGGTCCATCGGCCGGTGAGATGAAGGATTCTCCAAGGTCTTCACCAGGACCAAATACCCGCTTGCCGTCGGCATAAAATTGCTTTAATGTGACATCCTCTTCTCTGTCGCCTTGAATTTGTTGCCCGCCTATTATTTTTTGTCCGATAGGTTTTTTTTGTTGTTGTTTGGGTTTGAAGTGGTTCCTCCGTGCATTCGGGTTGTTTGTAGTGTGACTGAAGAACAGATGAAAAAGTTGTCTTGGATCCCTGATGTGCGTTGAACCAAGACGATGTGTCATAACTTTATTTCCACAATATTTATCAAGTTGGGAGCTGCTACATGGTTGCACGCTATTTTAACAAGGGTTTCGATTGAAATTAGTGATTATTCCTTTTGAGAATATCCTCTTAAGAATGTTCCTAGCTCATCGCTATGAAGATCTTGCTTGTCATACAATATGTTAAGTGTTCAACCCATTATTTATAATTTAACATAAACTAAACTGTATTTTAATTCCTATAAATACTTTAATTTAAAAAAGTAAACGTTTATTGACTCAAGTCCTTGAAAATCACCGATACTTAAGATATATTCATGTTCTAAGTCTCTGGCCAAGACATATTCATGTTCTAAGTCCCTGGGCAAGTCTCATTTCTCAAAACACAATATACAAACTTTCAGATGTTTCCTGACCTAGGCTGCCAGACTTTGGATGTCTTTATATTAACTGATAGAAACTTAGGGTCTCTTTGAATTAAAAAACAACAGCAAAAACTCAAATATCTAAAACCAATATTGTTGGAGAAACCTTCCTTAATACGTTAATTGCTTTTTACATAAATTCAACAAGGTTTGTTGGCAAAAGTTCAAAATATCAATAGACCCTATATATTTTCACATTATTTATATTGTACCCTTACACCCACTGGAAGTTTTGTGGACGATATCCAACAATATTTGTTTTAGAACTATAATATTAATTTTAATACGTTTAAATTTATTCAATTAGGGGTAGATGAAGTAACCTACTCGTGTATGGATTTAACCTTTCGTGGGCCATCAAATAAATATTTCGATGGACAAAATATTTATTCAAAGATTGATCTTGTATTTTCTTTCAGTCGTTAAAGGAACTTACCTTAGTTGTTTTACCTGAGGAGTTATAGTAGTAGACGGTACCCCCGTTCACACAGGCGATGTCTCCCAGCTTCATTACATGCCAACTTTCATCGGTTGTGTGTCCAACTATTATGGCTGCTATTAACTAGTAGATCTCATTTAAACTTGTGCGTTCCCTAATTAATTTTGTAGTAGGGTAGTTTTTAGTTTTTAATGATACCATAAGGGGGCCGCCTTGGTAAGCGAGAAATTGCCACTCATACGTTCGGCTCTAACGCATTATTTAATTCTATTATGCGTTATTTAAAAAGTTGGTTCACGCCAAAATAAAGTTGAAAGTTTTCAACAAGGCTATTTTTCCATAACAACCCTATTTTTTGAGTTTTAATAATAGAAAAAAAAATCATGAAAATATAACATTAACTAATTTTCAATTACTTTTTTCTAAGCATTTTTTCGGAGATATAAAACTAAGCTTGATGAAGAAGTGCTGTAGATTTAGCCTTCCTCTAACAAATACATCAGTAATTTTTTGTTAGTCTCACAACAGAAAATATTAAGATATTTGAGAACTAGCAGCGAGCTTTCCTCATTACCTTGAGATTAGAAGTTTCGGAGCTTTCTTTCCCCCTCTTTCTTATTGACATTACAATGTGTGGTTGTGTAGGAAAGAGGCGAAAGGGAGTATAAGCTTGGACAGGATAGAGAAGTTGTTCCAGAAAATGACACAGACCATTGTATTTTAAGCATTGTTACCTGACAAGTATAGACCTATACGCCGAAGAGATACACATCGGACAGCTTGTTTTTCAGACAAAAGTAAACAAAAATATTCTTTATTTGAAGGAAGTGATTTTAATCAAGTGTACTTATAGCTAAATTCATAATTTAAAAACATAATGTGGATTGTTTCAAAATATATCCATGCATAGCCCACAGTCCTACTCCATTTTTCTGATAGAGTTATTCTTTTCTGCAACATTGATTTCTCCTTCATTTGAAGAGGGGCATTATATCTCGTAGCTGGTTATTTCGTGATAGTTGTCATAATTGTTTCAGTACAAGTTTCTCCACATCTCCAAATCTACCCCAACATGACACAAGTGTTTGTGTGTCCGCAGGTTTCCGTGGTAAGAACTGCGAGGAGAACATCGACGACTGTCCCGGCAACCTGTGCCTGAACGGCGCGACGTGTGTGGACGACGTGAACAGGTACTCGTGCGTGTGCCCCCCCACCTACACGGGGGAACTCTGCGAACAGGACGTGGACGAGTGCGCGCACAGGCCCAGCGTCTGCCAGAACGGTGCCACCTGCACCAACTCGATTGGCGGCTACTCCTGCATCTGCGTCAATGGCTGGACCGGGCCGGACTGTTCCGTCAACATTGACGACTGCGCCGGGGCGGCCTGCTTCAACGGCGCCACCTGCATCGACCGGGTGGGGAGCTTCTACTGCAGGTGCACGCCGGGAAAGACAGGTATGAACATTAACACCCTTCCTGTGGGTGGTATGGATAAATAACGGATTGTGAATACTAAAACTGTTTCTGATTATTCATTATCGGAATCTACTGTAGAGCTAAATTTCAATATCATTTTAATTTAGTTGAAAAATGACGACTACACACGAAAATCAAGCCCTGGACCTTTAACCTAATACATCAACCACTGAACTATTCAGTATTCGTCCCAAGCTCATCATTCATCACTCATAGTTTAAGGTGGGGTAGAACGAAATGCGAGTAAGGTCCATATTTTTACCTTTTTGTAGCAAATACCTTTTTTGATAGATATACCAACTCCTCAATGCCTTTTTTTGTTTATTGATGAGATACTTTTAATTGCACTAAGGGTATTCAAGCAAGTTTTGAATCATTTATATTCTATATATTTACTAATACGTAAACCATTTGTACTATCTTTATTAACAATTTTTTTGTTTTAAAATAATAACCGTTGGGGACCTTCTTTAATAGTTTTATTGCTATACAGGGTGTATCGTAGCATGTGGGCAGGAGACACAAAAATATTGATAAAAGTCTATATAAACATGTGTCCCATTTGACCTTGTTTCTGAGTTATAGTCATGTTTGTACTCCAGTAATGTGGAGCTGTCCAACATTATAGGAAGTGCTCAAAATGGCCACCTTCAGCCTGAATGCAAGCCTGCAGTCGACGTTTCAGATAATGTCACGCTCTTTCAAAAATACATTGGATTGCAATGATTGCATCCAAGCACTTTCTATAATGTTGAGCATCTCCACATTACTGGAGTACAAACATGGCTATAACTAGGAAACAAGGTCAAATGGGACACAAGTTTGGATACACTTTTTCATATTATTGTGTGTCTCCTGTCCACCACCAAAGTGGGCCTCACATGTTATGGTACATATCTGTATACAACTTATTATGATATTTACTAATCAGCTCTTATCAGCAAATGACTTGTATATAATGTAGCACAACGAAATCAACACAAATATTCCAAAATCAATTTTTAGCAGCAGAGTTGTTAAAAAAACTATTGTAAAGCTATATTTTGACTTACAGCGTCTCGATAAATCTGTTATTAGTCATCCTAAACCAAACAACTTACGATTAGTTGTTTAAACTTTGTGTATTGTAAAGGTTCCCTATAAGATACCTTTCCAGCAAAATGTATAGGCTTTATCTTGCTCGCTTCTAGAAATTCAGGGCGGAAAGCGCTGGGAAACTACTACGCTTTCATGACTTCCCTAGTACATCTGCTTCCTCCCAAATTATTTGTGCGGGTGACACTAACCAGCCAAAGGGCTGCTCCGGTTGAATCGGCAATACATCAGGACCAGCCTTAGGACTGTAGACTCACTAAAACCTTCCTAAACGTAAAATATTACTTTAAATAGGTTTTTATAACAATTAAAATTATAAATATGGTCCCAATTATTTGTTTTAGAACAAAAGTTTATTTATCGAGAGAGTGCAAATGTTTTCCCAAAATAATCAAATATTTAAAACCATTTTAAACTCGCCTGGACCCCTTAGAGGCTTAAACCAACTATTTTAGACAAGCCTTATCGACTCACGTGACATCGAAAAATTTAACACTGTCGAACATTTTAATGGTTCAATGTCATACGAATGTAGCAAAGTGAAATATGTCCGTGTGTAAAAAAGAGTGTAAGTGTGTTTGTATGAGAGTGCGTGTGAGGGAAAGGAATAGCATGTGAGTGTTAGTGTGTGTGAAAGAGAGAGCATGTGTGTGTATGTGAGAGAGTATGTAGGGGAAGGAGGAAAGAGAGAGATAGGTATGTTCGTTTGGAACGAACCAGCTAACAGTTCTCCCCGGGATCTGATCGGCCACGCATGAGCGAGATACTGTTAGCGATACAAAATGCGTGGGAGGACCCTCAAGCGTATCTACGTTATTGCCGACCCTGGCTTGGACCGTTTCACAAATCGCAATACGAAACTAATTCATTATTCACTGTCCTCACCACGGCGCACTTAAATTCGTCCATTATCAGCGCCGTGTCGTAAGCATAGCTAGTTATAACTGTACCTGTGATAAGCTCTACTGGGTCCCATTTGACCAATCATATATAGGTTCTGCTCTACATACCACACATAGGAATGTTGATAACTGACCAATGCTTGTTCATCACAGTGATGAGAACTATTCTAGGGTACAGTATAAACTATACCTTGGTTTTGGTAGCAAGTCCGTATTTCCTACCATAATCCTACAGTATAGTAGTATTTGCTGTAGGATTTTAAAAAAAGCCTTTCAGAACGGACTCCTTACTACCGTTCTGGGAGGTCCGTTATCCTACCAAAATAGTACTATTCAGTAGGATTCTAGTACAAGATAAGGCCTTCCAGAACTATCTTCTACCAACATAATGGTATAACTCTGCTTACCCTCGCCAAACTTATCTACACTTCGTGTAAGCACAGACATTTTAATTACTAGCAGAATTACCCAGCATTCCCCGGGGTATCCGCACAATGAATTGCGTTACTACTATATTACAGATTACTACTATAGTTAAAATTAATATTACATGATCATGGAAAAAGATTAATTGTTCCATAATTGGAGATGCTCTATTTTAAAAACTCAAGTTAGTTTATGTTGACATTAAACATATCTCTAACAAAAGGTAAAAATTCTTTATCCATTACGCTTATTCTGCCATATTAGAATTTAGTTTGATAATAAAGGTAGTTCGACAGGAAACGCATCTCTTTACTTCAAACAGAAAAAAAATTCATATCATCTCTTCCGACCCAGTTTTTAATAAATTTAAAATAATCCAATCAGAAATTTAAAATTCCCGCTTCGAGGTGCTCATATTCATGCCCAGAGCCTGCTATTTTTAAAATGTCAGCTCTCTGCGTGAGGTAGATATCGTGCAATGCTCATTAGTCATGACAGACAACACACTTAATTTTATTAATATAGATATATTGTGTCAAGAAAGTAATAGAAAACGGTGAGAGTAACGATTTTATTTATAGATTAGCACATAAAATACCAGTAAAATGAAAATTGTTGGGTCCGGAAAACCTTTAAAATCGAGGAATTTCAAAATTTAAGTTGAAATGTAGATGCAAGAGACTGAATCGCCAATGACTGATAGATGTGGGTACGAAGCACGGTTGGATGTACTGATAACTATTTTACCCTTAATGATTCTCCGCTCTTCCTACACACAAACGCTGGTACATTTATTATAGCTTCTACCTTCCTCACCCCTATCTCATTGGTGTAAACATACGGATACCCCGGACTAGTAGTTAAACGCGGCGCAAAAAAAAAACTTGAAATAATGAATAGCTGAAGATTTGTGTATTTTGAAATATGGCGTAGAGTTAGTTGATGGGAACAAATTGAGGGCAAGCGGGGTTAATGGAGTGTTGAGGCTCTAGTAATGGTCCGTCGATGACGCGCATGCGCCATTGCCCAACTAACGAGAGCGGGAAATATAGGTTATTACGGACGAGGTAACTTGGACTTCTCAAATCCGAGATTAACGCCAACCTGTCTCTACTAAAGATTAGTGATGTACCTCATACCCCATTCTCACGCTCTGTAGGATTATGTACCACTTTATTAAATTAAATATTAACTAATCTAATGGAATGATTGAAATATTACATCCAAAACTAAAAAGGACGAAAGTACATATCTTTAACTGGCTCCGAGGCCGAAAATAGCGAATTCATAAAGGTATTTTATTTGTATACGCCAACCTCTGACCGGGGCATACTACATCTAAATTATGCCTAATCAATGCTCACGTATAATCAATATTAATTTTTATTTATATAATTGTGTATCAATAATTATTATGTAAATGCTACAAAAGTGTTTGGACTTTTTTTGTTTTGACTATTTATATAATTAATATGATGGAAGTCCACTTTTTTTTAATTTTTAAAGGACAATTTTTATGTGTGTAATGAAAGCACTTATTTACTATTACACCCCTGTTTAACCAACACATCAATATTGATGAGAATCTTAAGTTTTCCATATGTCTCGGACCCTCAGTACAAAAGTCTGACACCTTACCCCTAGACCACCAGGTCACGCCTCTGCAAAGTGGATTCCTCCCTTACTGTCTTATATGGCTTCCATCTTTTGTAATCTACTAAAGCGAATTTTTTTTTTAATGTGTTAAAATCCCTAACTATATAAAAATTGACAATATTTCTCCCCCTCCACCCCGTTTTCTTGGCTATGACGTATAGATAAATTCAAGTATGTCCACTGCATAGTACGTGTATAGCTGGTCCATGGTAACTTATGATTTTTCTAAAATTAGAAAATGATCTTCAAAACCCCATCAGCGCGAGTGTCTCAAACATATCTTGGTGCTTTAATAAAATATGTAAATTCACATCACTGGTATGATCAGAAAGTCCAAGGCTTATATTATCCTTCAGGCAAAGCTATTTTTAATGATGTACAAAAAAACTATGGAATTGAGCTTAAGTCTAGAAGGAACCTTTACTTTTGATAAGGTAATAATTTGTTTTAACTTTACGGGAGCAGGCAAAGTGATAGACAACAAAGTGGTCGACACGAGAGGACAAAGTGGTAGACAGCCAACTGCTAGACAC
>CABFWB010002513.1:0-42425 GCA_902151455.1 Timema bartmani
TCATCACGCACCCTCACACTCACTTGTTTGTTTGATTTTGACTTTATAAGAACACTTCAACTGCCATGAATTTGTTAAGAATACACCCTGACGGGATTCGAATTTGATTCTATGTCACTTAGGTCATAGCTACAGTTCAAAGTTCATAGGAAGAACCTTATCTGACAGATAGAAAAAGTTACTAGGTCTATTTCCACGTATTCATACGTCAATTTATGTGATCTGCAGCTGTCACTTTTGATAAATATTATCAATAACTATATAATTATAATAATAATGATAATAATTAATAGTAATAATAATTTAAAAATATAAGTTAGTGGAAAATTATTAATGTTGAACGCAAATTAACATGTTTGTATTTTATTAAAGGCTCTTTAAATAAAAATTTGATTATAAACATCAAGATATGATTGATAGGTTTCAAAAGATACAACTGAGTCTGAATCAAAACTATAAAGCAAAACTATCGGATGGTTTTTACTAGTGTTTTATTTGGGACATCAAGAAGCATTCAAATATAAAGAGTAATTCAGGTAATATAAAAATATTGTTTTGCCAGCATATTACCCTTGATCTGGCTATCACCATTTTATTACAGCCATGGGGTATGGCTTAAGAAGGAATACAACTTTTTATTGAATGTACCCGCATTTGCTTGAGAATATAGTGGGAATACATTTCCTCTCTACACCTGTCTGAAGTTCAAACACCGACCTCCCTATTACTGACGATCAAATTAGACGAGGTTTAGGTTTAGTCTGCGTGGCCACCAATGAGGATGGGTAGTAAGGAATGATAACGTCCCGGTAGAATGTTCCATGACCATGTCCGAGGTTGGTTAGCCAAGCGAGGAGCTAACAGTAGTAGATCCTAGATATGAGGAACAGTGGATCAGAGAGGGCGCGTGCCGTGAGGGGGCGAGGAGTATGGCATTAACTACTGACTGACTGCCTGGCATTAACTACTGACTGACTGCGTGGCATTAACTACTGACTGACTGCGTGGCATTAACTACTGACTTAGTTCATGGCATTAACTACTGACTGACTGCGTGGCATTAACTACTGACTGACTTCGTGGCATTAACTACTGACTGACTGCATGGCATTAACTACTGACTGACTGCCTGGCATTAACTACTGACTTACTGCGTGGCATTAACTACTGACTTACTGCGTGGCATTAACTACTGACTTAGTTCATGGCATTAACTACTGACTGACTGCATGGCATTAACTACTGACTGACTGCATGGCATTAACTACTGACTTACTGCGTGGCATTAACTACTGACTGACTGCATGGCATTAACTACTGACTGACTGCGTGGCATTAACTACTGACTGACTGCATGGCATTAACTACTTACTGACTGCCTGGCATTAACTACTGACTTAGTTCATGGCATTAACTACTTACTGACTGCGTGGCATTAACTACTGACTGACTGCGTGGCATTAACTACTGACTGACTGCATGGCATTAACTACTGACTGACTGCCTGGCATTAACTACTGACTGACTGCATGGCATTAACTACTGACTGACTGCGTGGCATTAACTACTGACTGAACTGCGTGGCATTAACTACTTACTGACTGCGTGGCATTAACTACTGACTGACTGCGTCGCATTAACTATTTACTGACTGCGTGGCATTAACTACTTACTGACTGCGTAGCATTAACTACTGACTGACTGCATGGCATTAACTACTGACTGACTGCGTGGCATTAACTACTGACTTACTGCATGGCATTAACTACTGACTTAGTTCATGGCATTAACTACTTACTGACTGCGTGGCATTAACTATTTACTGACTGCATAGCATTAACTACTGACTGACTGCATGGCATTAACTACTGACTGACTGCGTGGCATTAACTATTTACTGACTGCATAGCATTAACTACTGACTGACTGCGTGGCACTAACTACTTACTGACTGCGTGGCATTAACTACTGACTTACTGCATGGCATTAACTACTGACTTAGTTCATGGCATTAACTACTGACTGACTGCGTGGCATTAACTACTGACTGACTGCGTGGCATTAACTACTGACTTACTGCCTGGCATTAACTACTTACTGACTGCCTGGCATTAACTACTGACTTAGTTCATGGCATTAACTACTTACTGACTGCCTGGCATTAACTACTGACTGACTGCATGGCATTAACTACTGACTGACTGCGTGGCATTAACTACTGACTGACTGCGTGGCATTAACTACTTACTGACTGCGTGGCATTAACTACTTACTGACTGCGTGGCATTAACTACTTACTGACTGCGTGGCATTAACTATTTACTGACTGCATAGCATTAACTACCTACTGACTGCATGGCATTAACTACTTACTGACTCATGGTATTAACTACTTACTGACTGTATGACATTAACTATTTACTTATTGCATGTCACTAACTTTTTACCTACTACATGGGATCTTGAGCTAGTTATATCCAGTCTACCTCACTACATTCTATCCCTATCTAAAGCTAGTTCCATCCAGTCCACCTCATTACACCCTATCCCAATCCGGAGACACAACCTCCTTCAAATACCTTCTCATATCACTATCCCAATGACGTCTCGGCTTAACAAGCTGCCTTGTATCTTCAGGTTTCCCAACTCAAATTTTGTGTACACACCACACGACCACCCCACCTTTATCGTCCTTAATATGTTTGTGGATGCATACGAACCATAAAGTTTTCCATTCTCCTGTTTGTTCCTCCCTCTCATCTCTCTGAATGTCTTCTTCCGGTAGAGAGTAAGTGAACAAGTTTCACCTCTGGTAGGATTATAGTTTTGATATTCTCAGTCTAGTATTTAAAGACAGAAGACGAGACAACGACTTACAAACTGATGATCTCGGTCGAGTGCTCCATTCAAACTTTGGAGAGAGTAGTAAACCAATACAACAGGTTAGGACCTAAACCCCAACCTCTCTATCACCAGAAAACCAGACAAAACGAGACGAACGCCTTTGTCTCCATGTCCACCGGTCCTTGCTATCCTATCATTCAATGCAAAGGTACAGCCTCTCTTAAAACATCAATCCATTTAGTGGTCAAACGGTCTAAGACGTAACTCTCGCAGCGTACTGGACTGATGATGACGAGAATCTCGAGGCTCGAATCCCGGTTGGGTGTACAGAGGGTGGGTTTATATAAATGGGTTCCCAATCTTCTTCGGGCGCTCTTTCGCTCAATTCAAACTCCCTCACTCCTAACACAGTATCGTAATTAGTTGGCCCACACACTGAGATGCGGTGA
Organism: Timema bartmani; assembly: GCA_902151455.1. Taxonomy (NCBI): domain Eukaryota; kingdom Metazoa; phylum Arthropoda; class Insecta; order Phasmatodea; family Timematidae; genus Timema; species Timema bartmani. Next base: position 3,294 of record CABFWB010002513.1, read on the forward strand.
AAAATTATTATAAAAATATCCCTTTGTATCCAGGGCATCCCTTTGTATGTAGGAAACCCTGATGATTCAAAGAACTTGGGGCAGTGACAATTTGGGATTCCCCTTTCACTCAAGAGAATAAACTCAATCTTTATGCTTTATTTATTTTAATTAACTTAATATTTAAACTACATACCTGAGGAAAATAGAAGACAAAATAGTTCCATCAAAACTTTCTTCTATAAAAGAGAAATATTTATATCTTGGGGTGAAATGTCTCCTCTACCCCCTCCAGGAGTTGACCAATTGGAACAGTTCTCGTGTTCTGTGTTGAGCAGGTGACACCATTGAATGTCCTCTTGTTGTGACAACACCCCCCACCCTCCCCACTAAGGACGTCAATTCAGTCCTTACAATAGTGTGCACGCGTCCCACATTATATCCCCCTCCACCTAGTTGTGTAACCGGCCAAACAGATGACGCTAGTGGTGTTCAAGACTCGAGATAATAAGCGTATCTCGCTACCCTGGCCGACCGTCATTAGGCTAGCCTGGGAGAGAAGAGGCGCTTTTTGTTGGGAATTAATGCATACGTTTTATACACATGAAGGCACATGAAGGTCCTACATATGATGGTTTTAACGTTCGATAAAAAACATCGCCGGGACTGGTTGGATGCATTGCGGGCCAGAAGTCAGGGTTGGGAGGGGATTGCGAGCCATAATTCAGGGGTGGAGGGGATTGTGGGCCAGAAGCCATGAGTGGAAGGGGATTTCAGGTCAGAAACCAGGGGTGTGATGGGATTGCAGGTCAGACGCCAGGGGTGTGGGTGGGATTGCAGGTCAGAAGCCAGGGGTGTGGTGGGATTGCAGTTCAGAAGCCAGGGGTGTGGTGGGATTGAACGTTCAGCCAAAAAATATTCCCATCTTGTAAGATGAGTTTGTGCTTGCCGACCGTATAAGTGAAGCAGAGGGCACATTCTATTTAATAAGAACATGTGATCTATACTTGCAAATATTGCACACCAAGCTCAGGAATGAACTCGTCCTTTCGGACCAGTTCGGCTACTTCATTATTTGAAGGACTCGATTGGAAGCGGACCAGGTTGTCTCTCTAGCTGTAATCGTCCTTCCTAAAACAGTTGGTAATGTGATGGAGACACTGTTACCTTATGAAGTAGCTGGATAATTCCCACATGTCCTCCTACTACTAACATTCAGGTCTTGATAGCTCAATTGAACATATGTTGTAATAGACACGCTATTCTCTGTTCCTGACGGTGTCTGAATGAAGCCATCAGCAGAGAGGAAGCGGTCTGCTTGATGGATGGAGCAGTTCCGCTTCTTCTGACGTACGAAACATTTCAATGTCACTTCAAACTTTGTCTGGACAAGAGGACTTTCCTGGTGCCTCGCACACCAGTGTGTCATGAGCCAAGCATGATGCAAGCATGAGGCAAGCATGAGGCAAACACGAGGTAATCATGAGGCAAGCACAAGGTAAGCACGAGGTAAGCATGAGGCAAGCATGAGGCAAGCGTGAGGTAAGTATGAGATGAGCATGAGGCAAGCATGAGGTAAACATGATGTGAGCATGAGGCAAGCATGAGGTAAACATGATGTGAGCATGAGGCAAGCATGAGGTAAACATGAGGTGAACATGAGGCATGTATGAGGGGAGCAGGAAGTAAGAATGAGGCGAGCATGAGGCAAGCATGAGGCAAACATGAGGTAAACATGAGGTGAGCATGAGGTGAGCATAAGGTAAACTTGAGGCGAGCATGAGGTGAGAACGAGGCAAGCATGAGGTAAGAACGAGGCGATCATGAGGCAAGTACGAGGTAAACATGAGGCGAGCATGAGGCGAGCACGAGGCAAACACGAGGTGTACATTGTTACACTCGCACATCAGAGAGACAGTTACCGACATGAGCTCCTGAGAAGAAGACATATTTGGGACTTAGTAATAATATTAATATTAATATTGTCTTTATTTGAAAGAAGTTAGGGCCAGTGCCTTAGTCACTTATTAATAATACATAATAATATTAATATAATAATTAAGAACCAATTTATAATATGCCTATAAAAATACCGGTAGTAATTGACCACATAGCTACTCACATACTCTAATGGATATACTGTATTAAAATACTATAAATAAAGAAAATAGAACTAAATAAAGGCGAGAGATGTTTTTATATTAAAACACACGATCATATCATACACCTTCATATATCATAATATTCTGTGCATATATATGTAATAGGCATATAAAACATGAGGAAGATAATAAATAAGTTAACAAGAAATAACGACTTATAATAATGGCTACTAAATAACTTAAGTAGAGCAAATCCTTTTTTATATTAAAATTACTAATAATACTTGTTCTCTTTACTTCACTCGCACACACACACACACACACACACACACACCTACTGCATCCCCACATGTTCCCTCACATCGACGATGGAGACTGCTCCCAGACGTTGAGAAAATTTATGTTGGTTCTGGAGAGAAAATATTCTGTTTATCTTTGTTTTATGTTTAGTAAAACATAGTGGCATGGCGTGTCTTGTTTCCAGGGTAAGCATTTTTAGTTGAAATCTTATCTGTGAGTAGTTCCCTTCCCTAGGTAGAACAGTCGTTGGACAAGTATCAATGAACGTACTGTACATTCCCATGTGAGCTTTGTGGAGCAGAGCCAATTATTGGTTGGTCAAATGGGGAGATGGTGGCTCGTGCGTGACCTATCACAGGCACAGTTTCAAATAGATCCGCTTGCTTAACCTGGCAACACTCCAAGACACGACACTGATAAATATATTTATTTGTGATTAGATTATACACACGTTCATCCAACGGACTCCTTGACTTATTCCTCAACTCCTTCACACTCATTATCAGTAACACGTTCGCCGAAAAATAGAAAGCAGAAGTTGCGCAGTAATTCACACACGTTAAGTTGACCATGATGCATTGCAACGCTTTAAAACAGTTTATTGTCAACAAATTTTATTTTCTAGTGTTTAAACATATATTTTAGATCATTCTTCCGATGGATGTTTCCAAATTATAACGCTGTGTCATGGAACAATCCAATACATCGATACACAGACTTTACATTCACGGATTGTTTCAAATCTCCTCACAACGACCAACGAAGCTGTCTGCTTTCTTCTGTCTCTAGAGCGCATGCGACAAATGCGCATGCGCACTAATTTGAAATGGTTTGTTCTTGGATTTGATTGGTTCTCCTATGCCTAACATCTCGAGCAGAGCGGACAAAGTAGAAAATAGTTGAACTTCAGCAGAACAGCTCGCGCCGATTAAGTGGAAATCTTGTGATTGGCTTAGAGTGCGTCACGTGACCACGTTTCTGTTCTGCGCTAGTTTTTCGGGGAACGTGTGAATCCACAGTTAAGCTGAGGAAGGTATCTGACGAAGTATCTAGTCCTGGGTAATGGGGGGTGAGATATGTCATGTGATTTTCCTTTATTTTCCCAAGCAAATCTTACAACACTTTTTTTTTTAAATACACGCTTGGTGCCATTTAGCTCAAATGATTTATTTTATTCATTTTAACAGTAACTTACATAAAGGTAATACCATACTTTACTGTTCCTCCTTCAAAATGAAATCAGCGTATTATGTTTAAGATGAGAAAATGATGGTCTTGGAAAATTTAGTATTAAATTTTGATCTAAGTAAAATAGTAACCATACGTTTGAAATGCTATGTAAATATAGTAATGCAAAATAGGTCATTTTCTCGATCAGTGTGAGAAGGAATTATATTTTTCTGACTAAAAACAAACTAAACTAACGAGAATCTCTGAGTGAATAGGCCTAAATATAGTCTGTTGTGTTTGTGTGCGAATAAGATTAGGTGTTCTATATTATCTAATCATTTTTTGAAGTGGATAATAAAATCTCTGTTTTGAGTTGGTTTTGTTTGTATGATCTTAAATATTATAGCTTAGAATTTAATCTGATTTGTATTTGTGTTTGTAGGCTTGAGTTTGTGTGTAAATAATTGCTATCTGAAATCATCCTCTCTTCGTAAACACTTAGAAATATATTTGTGTGTATAATACTGATTTAACTTTGAATCGTCGGTTCTGAGTAGATACTAGGAGTTCGTCTTTCTCTGGATGCAGTAGAGTTCTTTCTCAGCCATTTTCTTTAAATTGCTCGTGACACAGCACAAAACTTTCTTCCCACTTGCATTGCACAGTTCAATTTTCTTTTGTATCACGTGTTCTAATTAGGTTCAGGTCTAATTGAATAACCTTTCCCTGTTCGGAAGCTGCCACAAACAAGGTGTGAATAATCCTTCTATTGTGTTAAAGCACTGGTCGACCATGAGTGGAAGAGACAGTTGAATCAGTTTTAAAATTGAAAAATCAACACTGTTACCTTATTCTAGACATAAAATTCTTGTGGGGTAAAGTTAACTAGATCTCTGGTCTTAAGGAACTGGACAGTTCAAGGCCACCAGAACGTAAGCTCTCCATTCAACCCTACCCTGAGACACAACCTCCTTCAAATACCTTCTCACATCCTCCCAGTAACATCTCGGCCAACCAAGGGCTCTTGTATCTTAAGGTTTCCCAACTAAAATGTTGTGTACACGCCTAATAGCATGTGTACAGTTTAGTACATATTCATCTTCATGGTTTGAGTGATGAAGTTATACATCCCGACTTGAAATATTGTTCTATATCTAACCAGGAGTTAGCGGAATAAACGTCAAGCTCATCTGGTCTAGTTTGATGGTGATTAGAATATTGAGGTTTGATTACCGAGTAGGTGTACTTTCATTTATTAATGTTTGGTACTTAACGCGAACCTTCTGCACCGGCTGATTAAATCAGCACACGACTTAAAAACTAACTTAAATCTAAAACAGACACAGCATCTTGGTCCCGGCCGTTAATTGATCACTGTGAAAGGGAAAACTCATATTTAACCAATGATACATCTCAGTCCTGTCGGGAGTCGAACCTGGAAACCTTAACTCAGTAGACAGACACGCTACCAACTGAGCTAAAGTGTCAGAACATCATGATTTCTAAGGGTTTTTTTTTCCTCCCAAATAGTTTTCCCTTTTCCTAAAAACAAACGTGAACACATTTAAATTTCCTCTTCCTCACATCGTTTAGTTCGGGTAGCGCACGCAGGTGATGGGATACAGCGGAAAAAATACCCACTTTTGTAAAACGTATTAATTAACTAAAGTTTTTGACTTTCGATTATTGTTATTTTATTTATTTGAGGTATTTAAGGTGCACTTTATGAACCGACTGATTATATCAGCACACGATAATTTCTATGAGCGAGAGCGAAAGGGCCTACCAATATTGCTGGAAAGCTATTTTACCTTAGATTACAGTTTTCCTTTACATGCCACAATCGACATGAGACAGACGGATTTACTTCCCCTCCGAAGGAAGTTGTGCTACGGATTGTTATCACTCTCGAAAACTTAACCGACCCCGGCTGGGTTTGAACCCACGAACATCAACGGCACTGGCTTTAATAATATAAATAGACAAACAACATTTGCGTATATTTATGAGAGATACAGAACCAACACATGCATATGAACCGTGCTTGGAACGAACCCAGACATCCATAATTAGCCTGTCTAGTTAACCAATCACACAGAACTACCCTAAGAACTAATTAAACCCCAATGTCCGCGTCAACATCTAGTTCTCACTGCTGACTGCTCTCGACCGTGGACAGGCCCATATGCCGCTCTAGATTGAGCCGTCATTTGGCTGGGCACCATGTACCGGGTGCCCAGAGTGGAACCAGAACCCGAAAGTCTGTGGAAAACAGGCTCTAGTACTCGCTGCGGTAACCAGGAGGTCGGGATTGCCAATTCCGGTCGGGACGGTGGATTTTTAATTTTCTATTTTAGGACTTTTTACTAATTGTTTACGCATTTAATTTCATTAATTGATACGGGTTGAGAGAGGTATAACTTATAAGATGTGTTTCCACATTTGTGTAGAGAGTGGTTGGAAAATAATTGAGGAAAACACATCTTAAATACACTTGGTAAGTATTCAAGGCCCGATCTCGACGTCAAACTGCGAGAATGGTGCCTTAGACTATTCAACCACTGAAGAGGTTTTACACATATTAAGGGGCACAGGATGAAAAGGTTAATTTCAGGGAAACTATATCCAGGGTTTGTATCAATAGAGGACGGGAAAATCATACTAAAAGTTACAATGTGGAGATTCTTATCGACCCTAAAGTTCAGCCGCATGGGATTCTAAGCTCAACCAAGATCAATTCGAGTCTAACGCCTTTGACCGCTTAGTTGCTGTGTATTTAATGTATATAAGTGTACTTACGTCCTTTTAGTTGGTTGAACTCAACTCCTCCCCCCCTTAAATGAGTGCTCCCGGGATTAATCACTCTGACAGGATACTATTAAATAACAATTAGTAGATTTAATTGACTTCATCAGGCCTAGTGAGACGAGGCGAGAGCATCCCACAGTTCAGAGGAAATAGATGGATCTCATTTCTTATTCTGGTAGCTGATTGTTTGGTTTGGACAGTGTTCTTAAAGCTTCCCCTCTCTTCCCTTAGAGTCTTACTACCCGTCCAATATATTATACTACACCGGCAGATGAAGGGGAAATCAAGGTTCAAATCTCGGTCGGGTCTACTGAAGGTGGTATATCCTGAATGTTTTCCCTCTCTCCCTCTACGCAAATATGGCTACACTTCTTATAAAACGCCTCCTTCATCATCCCTACCACATTAGAGTAGTTATCATATTGTGCGTACAATCTGAACAGGTAGTAAGACGCGGGGATAAAAAAAAAGAGGAGTTTAGTTAACACCATTTTCTTTCGTGAGTAAAAAATATTATTCTTTAAAAAAAATCTTGTTAAAAAATAGTGATACTCTACCAGAAATCAATTTAACATTTTGAGCTCAAACAAAATAACTTTTTACGTGAAACTATGAACACAAAGAAAGTGACCTATATTTATTAATTGAAAAAAGCTAACAAAACAAAAATAACAAGGCTTCTATTAATATTGGTAAAAATATAGGATAAAAGATCCCTCTAAGTTAAGGAGAAGGATCAATTAAATGAGGGGATGACGACGTCATCAAGGATAATGAAGTGTAATGAAGCCGAGCCGGCCTAGCTCCGTGTCACGGGTACAGAGTTCGACTACCGTACTCAGGAAAGCTGGGGGATCCTAGGAGGTATTTCTGAGCCCACTCCTCTTTCACAGTGTCGTCCCAGACTTGGGGCGCGTCACAACGGAAGCGTTATGAATGGGTCGAAACCCATGTTCGGTCCGGGTACACAAGTAACAGTCCGAACGAAAACCTCTTCTCTGTACCCACAGCTAAAAGGATCACTTCCTCCCTGACCAGGATCAGACTGACACCCTCTCAGGTGAACTCCAGACTAGAATCCTCCTCCTAGCCGGAGTAGAAACCTACGAACCCGTTGCAGCCTACTGTGCATCCAAAAAGAGACTCCTAGATCAAACCTCGCCGGTGGCAAACCATTCATAAAGATATCGCCCAAGTCTAAGCTCGAAGATTGCGCCGACCGTACGAGCAGGAGTCGAGGACAGTCTCAGCTATTCTACCATTTTTAATATTTGTGGATGGGAATCAAACTCTGTATTAAAAGACATAACCATTTTATATCAAGATTAATTCAAGATAAAGAAGTGTATATTTACACTGGGAAGTAGCAGCTTTACCTTGGCTGATTACACTACAGCCCTATTCTAGATGTTCCACCATAGTTGAATAAAGCAAGGTAAGCTTACTGTCTTTCAGGGTAGAGGGAAGGCACCCAGGCAAGTTTGAACCACGGAGTCTCCATTATATTTGATTCAATTTGTGTTTGTTACCCGCTTCGGCTAGTACGTGGAATACATTTCAAGCTTGTCTAGTCTAATTTGCCGGCGGCGGGGAAGTCTGTGTTCGAATACCAGCTGAGTGTATGAAAGTGTTTTTCCCCTAAATGAATTATCACTCTCCCTTGACGCGAATGTTTGTATAATATATAGTATTATATACTTTACCAGCCCTACCCTGATTCCTTGATTGTAATAATTGCGTGTAATTTGGGAAGATAGTAGATAATAATTGGTATATCACGTAGTGTTTATTGCATTGTATTAATCAACTTTGATCCTGTTTTTTTCTCTTTTATTCTTAATCTTATGCTTGTAGTGGCGTGGAAGGGAATACTTCACCTCATGTTTGAGCCATTTATTAGCGAGACCCGCTTCTGTTATTCTGCTCAACGTTGGCCGTAAGGTGAGTCTTCAGGAACAGCGCGCGCGAGAGAAAACAGCCTGCAACAGAGCATGTAGTTACACAACTAAACAGTGTTGCATAAGAATTTTTTTATTTTGTTTTAATAAACAACTTTGAATTTTAATTTAGGCTAGCTCTTTTCTCATTTGTCATTTCTTATTATATGCTGTAGATTGAACTGAAACATGGACCCTTAGGGAAAAGGAGAATTAATACTTGGAAAGCTTTGAGATGTGGTGCTGGAGGAGAACAGAGAAGATAAAGTGAATCGGGCCACTAATGAAGAAGAGTCGATGAAAAGAGAACCTTTCTGCATGTGAACCTATGAAGAAAGTTCGACTGGATGGATCATTATTATTAAAAGAAATGTCTTATTGAATGACGTCATATAAGGCAAGGTGGAAGGGACCAGGAAGACGAGCAATGCAACTGATGGATGACCTCAAACAAAGAAAGAAGGTGGAATTTCAGGAAATAAAAGAGGAAGCTCTTGATAGGACATGCTAGAAGACTCAATTTGGACAGAGGAACGAACCTGCTGAAAAAGTTTGAATTGCCATTCCAATTTGTGGTTGAATAATTCTCACGGATATTCCAGGAAAGGCATATTCTCTTTCCTTGAAGACGGCCTTTTAAAGGTACTACACTAACTGACTCACCTAGGGCGATCCTCCACGATATGAAGTAGCCCTCTGTTTCCTTTCTCGGCACTCACCTTATCGGCCACTAGGTCAATGCTGCTCTTGCAATATCTGATCTGTGATAGATAATGTCCACCATAGAGCCTGTGACGGTCTCCTCCCTTACCGTGGTCCCGTAAGCTCCTCTGACGGGGGTGGGGGTGGGGGTGGATGATTATGGGTGAAGTTAATGAACTCCGATAGGGAGACAAGTAATTAGTTTCCCTGCAAGTACCGTATTATTAGTGTGTAGAATATATATCGTCGTAGACCTTAGCTCAATTCCGTACATTAACACTAGTCCAAAAATTAATATTCGTGAAACTTGATTTACTCGTTCCATATTGAGTCTTGGAATACGTCCACTGGCAATGAACTAAGAAATAATTATAAAATGTGTATAACCCAAACGAGTGGTATGACGCAATGCTAAAAAATAAATAAAAAAATTCCCTCTTTCAAATTATGATTCTAGATAAACTGCCTTAAATATTCATCTATTTTATTTTAGGGATATACATTGTATTTTAATTCTATTTGTATGAACACATTCTAAATTAAAGCTCTTTATAAAAGTATTTTGTTAAAAGGCTTGTTAATATAAAAGTGTATATTAAAAATTTTTTCGGTTAGTGTAACTTAGGTAAACAAACATTCAGACGAGATTATAAAATATGCAAAACAATATACAACTTTTTTTTATTACGGTGGCTTCTTAAAGAACTTTCAGTTTTGAAGAGACGCGTGATGGACAAACACAGCTTCGCTCTACTAATTCATAGATCAATAAATATTAATTTTATATTCACATTGTAACTAAAGCTTTCACGACGACGCGTCCTTCACATGTAGTTGGAGGTGAATTTGCTAGGAAAATACTAACAAATCAATTACTAATCTAACTAATTCAACTTCTTATCCCCAAAGTATTGATTAAAATACTAAACTAATATTCATATTTTATGTGTAACTAGACAATGTTTACTCGATAGTATATTCAAATTATTCTCTTTGAAAAATAACGAATGAATATAAACTTGTAGGCCTACAAAGGTTAAGATTATATAGAATAATTTTATATTTTATGAAAATTATTTCAAAATAAATGGTATGGGAACGCTTTTTAAAGGTAGGATTCCCTCGGTAAGTCTTGCGTCTCGCGTCTACAATCGCAGATGCGAGGTGGTGAGTCGCGGACGCAGGGTGGTAAGTCGCAGACGCGGGATACAATGTTTTCCTGGATGCGTCTCTTGGTTGCCAGTCGTGGGTTATTTTATGTGCAGCACAGATGGTTTCTCATTTATCAGGGTTTTCAAATTGTGTTTTATTTAATATTCCGTGTTATTTTGTTTTTTGGATAGTGTGGATAAGAGATACCAACTTGATTGGACAACTATTCATAACATCTTTTTCCGTATGTTGCCCTTCACGAGTTGGTCCCGGTACACTGGCGAAGATATTTCAGAAATTGGTGGATGCTTTCCCACCTCTACAATTAGAGTATCGTCTTCTTCTAGGGAGAAATCTTGGACCATTTTCAAAACCAGACCAATCAAATATAAAACTGTGCCGACTGGGATCTAAGTTTTCCTCGAATAGCTCGGCTACACACGCTTGCTATCGGAGCAGTTTGGACGCTGGACACGCACTCTGGTCGTAGTCATCTCGAAGGAACTGGCCACATCACAAACTATGGGAACCAGTCCAGTCGCAGGTCGCAGACGCGAGACGCACTGAGGGAATCGTACCTTAAAATAAGCAAATTATAAACCAAAGGTAAAGTTTAAATACGTAGTGAACGCTATATTTAATCGTACAAATACCATAGTATGAAAACTCATGTAATATAACACAAACATCATAACTTTATTTACAATTTAAATTGTTTTCAATATTTTGTTAAGTATTTGCTTGTTTACAATATAGTAATAGAGATTATATTTAGACCCCATTAGAGGCGCTTTAATTATTCAGAAGTAAACCAATGAGGTACAGTACAATATTTTAAAATATTTTAATGTTTGATATAATTGTTAAACAAAGTAACTAGGAAAATATATACGGTTACGGTGAGAATGACATGCAACGTGAATGGAAGAATTTAGAACCGTATTAAGGGTATTGACTAGCAGCCCAATGGGAAGACCTAAACGCAAATGGGAGGGTTACATTAGAATGAACCTGAAAGAGATAGATAGGGTGTAATGAGGTGGATTGGCTAGAACTAGATCAAGATATGGATAGGGAGTAATGATGTGTACTGGATAGAACTCACTCAAATTAGGGATAGGGTGTAATGAGGTGGACTGGATATAACTAGCTCAAGATAGGAATAGGATCTAATGAGGTGGACTGGGTATAACTAGCTCAAGATAGAGATAGGATGTAATGAAGTGGACTGGATAGAACTATCTCAAGATAGGGATAGGGTGTAATGAGATGGACTGGATAGAACTAGCTCAAGATAGGGATAGGATGTAATGAGGTGGACTGGATAGAACTATCTCAAGATAGGGATAGGGTGTAATGAGGTGGATTGGATAGAACTAGCTCAAGATAGGGATAGGGTGTAATGAGGTGGACTGGATAGAACTATCTCAAGATAGGGATAGGGTGTAATGAGGTGGATTGGATAGAACTAGCTCAAGATAGGGATAGGGTGTAATGAGGTGGACTTAGTAGAAGTAACTCAAGATAGGGGTAGGTGGCGTACTTTTGCAAGAGTGGCAATAAAGAAACTAGGTAATTAAGTAAATTGATCAGATGATTTTCTTAAATATTTGCTTGTTCTCAGTATGTTATGTGAGGTGCTTGGAGCAATACAAGACCAGACGGCCAGCGATGCGTTTATGTTTATTTTCATCTGATTCCCCTCTTTTCTATGAAACTCATTACTCTCTATTCCAGTAAAAACAAATCCATTGTCAGTGGCAGCTCGCTTCCTTATGGCTATGTCTCTCCTACAGATGGGAGCCTTAGGACTTTATCCAAAACCAGACCAGTAGGAACAGCAAATCTTCCAGTGAAGAGCAGATACAAATAAAAAGGCTGACGGTAATCGAACCAACAACGGTTTAGGCCGAGGTCTTCTTTACTATGACAGTGACAGTGAAGAGTTCACTGCTATTGGTAACTATTCACGACAGAAAACAGCGAAGAAGTTGTTCAACTAAACATCGCATTACCCTCACTACATTGGATGAAATACTAGACTTTGTCTTACAATAAAACTAGTTAAGTTTTTGAGAAATTATTAATATTATTATTAGGTGTTCTGTTTTACGACAAGTCTATTCCTTTTGTCAGTGAACTTAGACCTCCAATGTACCCTATCCTCTGCCTCCTCTTTCAGCTCCCAGAATTGTCTTCTCTACTTCAAGTCATCCCATATTTGAATCCTCCTTATTCCTAAACTCTTCTTTCCCTCAACCTTTCCTTCTATGACGTCGTGCAGAAGACAGTTTCTCCTAAGGATGTGTACAATTCAGTTAGCTTTGTACCGATGTATCACATCCATAATGGTTCTCTTCTCACCAACTATTCTTAAGACTTCTTCATTGGTCACCCTGTCTGAGATACTTGAGGAATAGTCAAATATCATGGAAAGATAGTAACTATTAGGCTCATTTTCACATTACCCTTTTTTAAATTTAAATAATGTATCCTTATTAAATTTGATATTATTTCTATTTCCTCTTAATTTAATTATTTTATTTTATTAATTTCATTTACTGAACAAGTTGCAAGACAAATTAAAAACCTGCATTTAATATAAAAGCGCAATCAAGCTTAGAATTGTTTATATTCCATCTTATTTCACTGATGTCATATTGATCAAGTGATTTTAACCATAATAGTTAACACTCTACTAAATTAAACTTTATTAAGTGCCATCAACTACACTTGACGGAACAAAAGGGGGGCTATCAATAAATCGATCAAAGAGTTTTCCATTGACTTATTTCGCAGAGATGTCTAGTTGTGAGATTTGGAACTAGATTTTAAATATCAATTAAAGATATATACATCTTAAGTGAAATAATAATAAATATAAACAACGTAATTGAAATATGTAATCATATATAATTAAAATTTTATCTATTTTAACCATAGTTTAAATTTAAAAACCAATTCCATTTTTTATATATAAACACCGTAATATAATATGTGTGTTAGTCCAAACATGGTAAATTCTAATAAAATAAAATAACAAGGAAAATATTGGCAAATTTTAACAAAATACCGTAAAAGAGAAAATAATTTGTTTTATATGATAAATATATCAAATAAACACAAAATTGCTATTTATTATATTATTCTGTTAAAACTTACCAATTTCCACATCTGGAAGTAACTTTTAATAATTTTTACCAAATACCTTTAGTTAAATATTAAGAGGGCTATATTTATTTAAATACTTGTACAGTCAATTAATTAAACATTGGCCATTTTGAACGTAAATTAACATTGAACATTTAATAGAATAATAGTTTATTTGGACAGTACATAGTATATTTATAAAGTATATAGTCTGTTTGGATAGTACAGAGTTTATCGGTCAAATTGCATAGGAAAATCTTAAACACATTTCTTAATACTATTTCATAATTGGTTTGAAGTTGTATATTCATACTTCATTTTATTTTTAAAAACATACCTATTTTATATCATTTGTGAAAAATAATTTAGTTTAGTTCAATTATTTAATTTTTCAATCTGTTTTGAAATATGCTAACGTCTTTGTACATTGAAAATAGTGCATCAGTAACTAATATTATTACTAAGTGATATTAACAATCTTCAGTACGTATAACCATTTGAACTCCATAATAAACACTAAAAATCCCAAAATTAATCCAAAGATAAGCACGAAGAAAGCAAACTTGACGTCTTCCAGGGTGAAGACCCTTACGTTCCCTAATATGACATTGAACACTTGCCGTTTGGTCGGGGCCCTAGCCCTCGTCGACTCAAGTAGTATTTTATGCATCAGTCCAGATTCAATAACTCTTCTTACTAGTTGACTGAATCTGGGTATGAACGGAGACCCTCTCTTGGCAATATACGACAGTGAATAGGTTTTGGGGCACTCAGGTATCATGTTCAGCGTCAAGGCACCATCTTGCTCGACGTACTTGTAAATGATGACCTTACCTCGGCTCTTAGTGTCAATGAACGTGAAGTCCTTTTTACGTACGACGCGGTCAACCAACTGGTCAACTTCTACGGGGACCACGTGGAACTTTCTGGAAAGTCTTTTCATGAGAGGTGCATCCCCATCAAAGGTGTCGGCTAAATTTGGATACGTAGTACCAATAGAGAGATCAGATAGGTCTAATTCTTCCAATGTAGTGATATCTTTGTAGAAATATGGAGAGCTCGTATTGGTCGATAGAGAACTTTGGAGAGCATTAGTGAATACTACACTGATTATTAAAATCGGAAGAAGAAAACTTCGTTCGCTCATAAAAACTATATTTTTAATTTCTCTCCAGGGAAATCCAATAAAGATGTGAATAATGTCTCGAAGGCTTTGCAAGAAACTTATTTCATTGCCTTTCTTTAAAAACTTCTGACATTTCTTGAGGCCATACCATAAGATTACCGAACAAATATACAGGCCTATACTCAACAGTACAGCCTGCACTTGGGACTGTAAACTGATTAATATCGACATCCAAGGTGGTATCTGCATTGATCTCGGCGTGAACACGCACAAAGAATCCTCATATAGAGGGGGCTGGACAAACTCTACGCTATCAATTCCGTAATCCTTCATAAACCTGGCATTTAGGGCTATTACTGCTTTATTGTTCACAATATCTCCGAACGAACCGACTAAAGTTCCGTTCTCCAATTTGTAGCCGAAAGATTGGCCATCTTGAGGGGAAACTGCCATTAGAGTGGCGTTCATGTATCTGGTCAATACATTCAAAATGATCCCCGCATCCCCTGAGTACCTAACCCCCAGTTCACCTTTCAGTGGAGGGAGACGAACACAATTTGGAGGTGTTTCGAATAAACTTACATTCAATGGGTACCCATGCATGTCATTTATCTTTTTGAGATCAAAACTTCTCGAAAATGAGCTTGGATTGCTGACGTTAAAAATTTCGACTTGCCCCCAAAGCAAATGTCCTCTCTCTAGAAATGGGTTGTAGGCATACAAATTGTCCACGCAAGACCGAACAAATATATCTGCTACTATAACATTTAGAATATCGTGCTTTCTCCATAATATTTCGAATAAAGAGGAATATTGACTTTTGATTTGTTCCTCATTCATGCAGCTCTCATTGAACTGCTCTTCTCGTACGATGGCGATCATGTACCTTGAATTAGGATTCCATGCCAGTGTAAGGTTATGTGTTAGTATCTTTTCATAAAATGTCATCTCACCCAAAAAAATAATTATATTCTGCTCAGTTGTCCCCTTAAATCCTTTGTATGGTTGTCCAATCGGTTGCCTTAAATCAATTTTTTCTTGTTTTACTGCAAATATTAGATTTCTAACTGCAAAAGTTCTTAACTCATCTACAACATCATGGATTATACTATACCGATTTGAATGAAGGGTTTGTATCAGCAAGGGACAGTTTGGGTTGAAGTACCAGGAGCTTAGGGGGATGAATTTAGAATTCCCCCAATTTAAAACTGACGTCTTCAAAATATCTGCATCGAATTCTTTAATTTGTGACAACATGTTATAGCATAATATATTATGAAAACATGACACAAATAATATGTAATTAAAAGTTAACATTTTAGTAGGATAATTAAAAGATAATAATATTGAAACAATTTTCCTTCTGATGTGATAAATATCAAGTAGATATATTAAATTATAACAAACCAACACAAGCTCAATTTTATTATTTTAACTTCAATTTTTATATTAGTATTTTTACAAAAGGGTGATATATCAGATACACTATAGAGTGTTTTTAATGCTCATTTTACTTTAAAGAGATTTCTATTACAGGTAGCAAAAATATTTAATTGAGTCTGTTTTTTTTAGAATTAAAATATTACCATTTTCTTGCAACCAATCGAAAGTATAGTTTTGAGCCAATCAATTAATACCGACAAAATACTTGTTTCTAATAACTGCCATCAACCTTATTCCGTCATATATAAACTAACGGTGAAATAATGTTTTATTACAGAGTACTTGGAAAGTAATAAAGAAACTGGTGATCGATTTCTCCGGTGAAAAGTCCTCATGTTGACGTATGGATACTCCTCCACACGCTCAATTTTTGAATTAACGTCACTCGTAACTTCTCTGGTAAATATGTCAACATTCTGTGAAGTGTATATTCACTGGCTAAGAGGTATTTTCACAGAGGACTCTCATCTATGATTTAATAAAACTTCAACACCCTTTCATGGAACGAATATAACCTTAATACTGAATAGGCGGTGAGAAGTGCTGATAAAATTTATTTATTATTTTCTTGATTGAAACATTTTGTTATTATCTAGGAATAAATAATTCTAATAAAACGTGGGGTGGAACAGTTTTATTTATAAAAGAAAGTGACAATGATAGAAATAGATGATATCATGACGAATGATGTAAACATTTTAATTTACCTGTAGGCACAATGTAAAAACTCAGGTGCCTAATATCTTGTATAACTAGCAGGTTCAGTCCGCAAGGGCAGGTAGATCTCTTCAGGTACCTAATATCTTGTATAATTAGCAGGGTCAGTCGGCAAGGGCTGGTAGATCTCTTCAGGTATCTCGGGACTTCTGGTTGTGTATTTTAGGGACTTAAATAGGACTTTGGACGATAAAAAAAGAAAAGGACTTCACTTGAGTAACTCTCGAATTATCATTGCTAAAACACCCTTGACCATACACACATCCCTGTACACACACACACACACACACACACACACACATATATATATATAAATATATATAAATATATAAACAATACAATGTACTAAACAATACAAATAAATAAAATACCCATACTATTTATTTACTTGTTTTGTATTATTATTAAATTTAAGTTTCATCACACAATCTTTCTTGAGAACGTTCGGGTAAGTTATCACTAATATTACAAATAGATATGATAGATATAATAGAGTGAACATATACCTTAACGGTACATATAATATGTCATATATACATATATAAAACAAGGGGATTAATTAAGATAGTAAAATATATTATTCGTCTTGTAATATTTAAATAAAGCTACAATTTAGTACTACTCTTATGCCATAATAGTCAAAAGATAAATTGTTTGAGTAGGGTAAAATAATTTATGAAGGGAGTTAAGTTCTTCAAATAAATTATTGATGGTCTGGAAAGTAATAATGAAATATAATATGTCTAGTAGAAGTATTTTCTGAGAGGTTATAATAGTTTCTGAGGATGGATGGTTGAGATAAATTTAGACTTTACTCTCTACACTAATCCAAACCCTTTAATTTTATAAATAAGAAAAACAACCTCTTTTCATTTAGTAAACAAGCTCATTCTCCGCGAGATTTGAAATTGGCGCTCGGAGTTACTGGCTAGTTCTTAGCTTGGCCACTACGTCTGGCTGAGCGTTAAGATCGTTGAGTCAAGTATGGCGTGCTTATTAAATGTTCGTTGGAAATGGGACTTTTTAAAACAGGTAAAATATATTAATTCTAACATTTGAATACATATGTGATTATTTAAATAAGCTTGATAACTATGTTATTTATATTTTAAACAGTGTAAACTGAATTCTTGCTAAGTAACATGAATAATGAAACAGAATAAAAATTGTTTTAAACCACAAGACGTTTGAAAAGAAAAACAAACTTTTATAAACCAATTAATTTTTTAGATTTGTCAGACAATGAATAATAAATATTGTGTTAACAGAAATAACACCGCAGTAAATGTTGATATATATCAAATGTATATTTTTTATTCGTATATAACAACAACAATAATATTTTACGGCATAGCTTTAACTGCAATTTCATAAAAATAAAAAATGTTGTATGGAATTGAATTTATTGACAAACTTTTTTGTATATTTACTAAAGTTAACTTTGAAAACTTATTTAACTGAAGAAAATATTGATATGGTCTCAGATATTGTAATATTTTTAAATATTTTAAACAATATTCAAACTCAAAATGCTTTATTGCATATTTTTTATGTATATAATTTGTTCGTTAAATAAATGTGTTTTTTTTTTACATAATTTCGATAGTAATACAATTTATACAAGTTATGTTAACTGCAGCCGTAGCTTTTGGTATATATTATCAATATCTATAAAATACTACTACTAAGATAGTAAAATGCTATCTTTGCTGTTCGCATGAAAATATGTTTCTTCAGACAAGAAGTCTGCTATAATAGTAACTGCCCTAATGGGTAGCGATATAATAGTCCAGTATAAATAATGATGTACCTAGAATTAATTGCAAAAGAATTGCTATCAACGGATTATACACGAAAAAAATCACATAAAAACGATGGGATAAAGTCTACCAAAGTCTGCTCACTACGTAAGCCGCCATCTTGAAAAAATTAAGGAAATTATTTGTCTCCGGAGTGAAAGTCATCAATATCTTTGAAACTATACATTTTACTCCAAAAATGTACTGATGATAAATGAAAGATAATACATTTTTCTAAAATAACATATTTTGGTGTTCTTAGTATGATGTATAGTAAGAGATATATAGTTTTGAAAATATCTATCATAAACATGGTATACAATTTTTTGATATAAACATAAAAATATTTCTACCAAGGCATCAGAATGGAGAACTTGCATGAAATGAATCTCTGGTTCGAGAGCTCAAAGTTCAGACGAGTCATCAGTATCATCTTCGTCTACAAGTGGGCATGGCTCTGATTTGTTACAAGTGGGCATGGCTCTGAGATGTTACAAGTGGGCATGGCTCTGAGTTGTTACAAGTGGGCATGGCTCTGAGTTGTTACAAGTGGGCATGGCTCTGAGTTGTTACTAGTGGTACCTTGACAATCCGAACAGGCAGTGGTGCAAAACAAACCTGGTTTCTTTACATGAGCATTGCATCGTTGAACATCGTTAAATATTTTCAAAACTATAGATCTCTTACTATACATCATACTAAGAATACCAAATTTTTTAATTTTAGGAAATTTGATTATCTTTCATTTATCATCAGTAAATTTTTGGAGTAAAATGTATAGTTTCAAGATATTGATGACTTTCACTCCGGAGATCAATAATTTCCACCTGTTTTTTCAAGATGGCGGCTTACCATGAGAGTAGATTTTGGTAGACTTTATTCCATCGTTTTATCATAATTTTTCCGTATAGAATCCGTTGATAGAAATTATTTTGCAATAAGTTCTAGGTTAAGCTAAAATTAACGATATTTTGACTGGACTACAAGGGCGTTTGTTACAATAATGTTTGCTTATCTATGCGTTTGTTCGTTACACTAAAGGGTATTTACCATGATTGCTTTTATGTGTATTTGTATTATTTGTACTATAATATTTACAGCTTATGAGTACGGGAAATTAGATCCATCTGTCGGAAATGTTCTTTCATAAGACAATTGAATTGTAGATATCCTGATATTGAATTCCCATGACCCCACTGTTTGGCACTGCTCTTTAAACTAATCCAGTTAGAAAAAATCCTTCATTTAAAATAGTAAAATAATATTAAATCTTAATGTCAACTTACATTTAATAGGTAGATACAGTATAATGAATCAATGTAAAACCAATTTACAATGTATTACATGATTAATTATCAAATGATGACCCAGTGTTAAACTAAATAAGAACATGATCACTTATTTGTTAAATATTGTATATTTATAACGTCCCCTACAACAAACAAGGCTGGTAGAATTTGATTTCTGTGCATCAAACACATTAGAGGTTTTTTGACCTATTAATTAGTTGTGATTTGTGGTTTTCCGGGAATGACCTCATAAAATAAGTTTAATTTAATTCTTTAAAAAAAGAAAACACTCTTAATTCAATCTATGTGAAGTCATTGTTTATATTCTTTTAAATATAACAACGCATAATATGTTTGTATTTTCAACAACAAAACCTATTTAATATTAAAGCATAGTTTTACTAACACCAGCCCCAAATCGGTGAACACGCGGGCTGTAATGTCAGGCTCATCTAGCCTGGTTTGCCGGTGATTGGGATAGTGGGGTTTGACTACCGGCATTGAGGTACACAAGATGGTTTTTTACTCAATATTTTTGCAGATTCAGATACATTTGTGCTATAATATTACCCTCCTACCCACTTCGGTGGCCGCGTAGTCTAACTCTCGCAGTAGACTAGACCGCCGATGACGGGGAGATTGAGGTTTGCATCTCTGTCAGGTGTACTGAGGGTTGTTTTTCAAAAATTGTTTTCCACTCTCCCTCCACACAAGTTTGTGGTTACACTTCCTCTAGATATAACCTCAATAATCCCTAAAATCATCAGCGTAATTTGTACATAAGCGTATAACCCGAACGGGTAGTAATACGGGGTGCTAAATAAATATAATAATACCGTCCTCATACCTACCCCATCAGCGATATTAAATGTGGATAGCCTTGACGGTTAGTACGACGCAATAGGAAGAAGAATATTAATAACTTAGATGTAAAATACCAGTAAAGTTATTTTGACCTACTCCATATTCAAATATAATAATAGCTATTTTTTTGTGACTGTCCCTATTAAATACAAGTGTGGGCTGTTTTCTCTCCGTACATAATGAAACCAGTCCAACCTTCCACGAAAAACCAGCCCCCACTAAATTACTCAGAGCCCACAATAAAGCTAGCGTACAGTCAGGTCTCGTGTGCGTGACTTGTGAAATTATAATGTACAATAACAGGTGAAAATAGTCGGCAATTAGAGCATTGTATAGCTTTGAATGCAATTTACCGTGTTCCTTACAGACATAATACTCGGTGTAATGTTCCACCTCAACAGTCGGCCGTTTACTTCTTGTAGGTAGGGCCAAGGTTCTCAAATTTGGGAGACTGTGCGCTTATTAAAGTAGTCTCAAGGTCGAAACGTGTCCTTTGACATCGGCTACACTTCGTCAGGTTGGCGTTTCACGCGTTTCCTTCTTTATAGTAAATATATTTTGAAGAATAGATTAATTTTTCTTATTATTTAAATGTAATTATACTTAACGACGTTGCCTATACCTGTGACGTCACAAGTCAAGATGGGATTTACCATGTCCATGTATTTACGTTTTATTCGACGAGTTTTAAACATATAGCATTGAAATGAAAACCATTTATTCTTAAATAATTTAAAAAAATACTCTTACACCTCAAAATTATTCTTTTGAACTTAAAATAGTTTTTTGTAAACAATTTTTTAAAATACTCGACAACTCGGGCTCTCTTATTTATTCACGGAAATGTCTGGAAGGATTCTTCCCACCAGGATGTTGATGTAAAATGTGTGAGCCGATGTCTGTCAAGAAAAGGAAACCAGAAAAAGGTTTTATTTTAAAATTATAGTCAATATCCAGGCGCGAGTAGTATAGTGAGTGTTTATACTCGTAAGAGGAACAGGAGAAGTGTTATCAGATAAACTAGAGGCCTCAAAGGGAGAACTGCTAATTTTCTTCCCTCTCTTTATATGTCATACGTTAGCGTCTAAGTGTGATAGGGTTTAGGTGCGTCAAGTTAAGATGCAACCCGCTTTGCAAAATAGCTCCGAATTTCTCAAGTAAGTAATGTCGTAAATAAGCTAGCCACATTTTATTGCTCGTCCAGGATATCCACATCTTATTGCTCGTCCAAGATATCCATATCTTACTGCTCGTCCAAGATATCCACATCTTACTGCTCGTCAAAGATATCCACATCTTATTGCTCATCCAAGATATCCACATCTTACTGCTCGTCAAAGATATCCACATCTTATTGCTCATCCAAGATATCCACATCTTATTGCTCGTCCAAGATATCCACATCTTATTGCTCGTCCAAGATATCCACATCTTATTGCTCGTCCAAGATATCCACATATTATTGCTCGTCCAAGGTATCCACATATTAATACTAATGAGGGTCTGATGAATGGACATGCGGACTAAACGTCAAGCTCCTTCAGCCAAGTTAGCTCAACATGGGAGGCCTACTAAGGGGGAGAGAGGTTCCAAACTGTCTCTCTATATTGACGCAAATGCAGGTACATTTGCTATAAACTGTACCTTCCTTATCCTTTCCTCATTACTGAAATTAAATAAGGATAATTGTAGTAAGAAAAAATTGAAGAAGATTTGATTTATCTATATGAAGTGCACCCGCAGTTGCACGGTAGTGAATGGGAAGCTATATAGGAAAACTCACCTCCGAACACCAGACTGGGCTTGAACCTCAATCTCATATTACCAGCAAACCAGAGGTGGTGAGACTGACACCTTGGTCCACGTTATCCGATGTTAAATTATTTACATCGAAACTATAACTATAATAATTATTTATTATAACTTTGACACCCCGCCTACCACAAGTTTGGGTAGTAAGCATATTAATTAGTTACGATAATGGCTTAGGGAGGAGGAGGTTGAATTTATATTAAGTGTGCCCGAGTTTGCGTAGAAGGAGAGTGTAAAATCATCTAGAAAAGTCCAACCTCACTATACCTGACCAGGATTTGAACCCCAATCTCCAATTCAGTCTATTGCGAGAGTGATGCCTTAAACCATTCGACCACCTAAGGGAGTGAAACTATTTATACCTACAGTCCAATTTCCATAAGAAGACCCTTGACTGGTAGCTAAAAATGTTATTAGATCTTCTTTCATGTATTCATACGTCCAGTCATGCGATCTACAGCTGCCACTTTAGATAGATATTATCAATAACTATAAAATAACAATAACAACAACAACAATAATAATAATAATAATAATAATAATAATAATAATAATAATAATAATAATATAGTAAAATACTTTCAATGTTAACCGTAATAAAATACGTTTGTGTTTTCTAAAAGTTTGATCGGACCAAAGTTGTGTTATTTTAAAATATTTTTTATTTGAGGTACTTAACGTGCACTTTCTGAACTGACTGATTGTATCAGCACACGAATTAGAAACGGACTTAAATCAAGAACGGACACAACAGCCAGTCACCTGTTCATTAATTTATCCCTGAGAGTGGGGAACACTACATTTCATGAAACGAACCCTGGACTATCAGCTCAGAAGACAAACACGCTATCGACTAATGTAAGGTGTTGGAGTGTATTTACAACCACGGGATGTTCAGGAGCAGATGTGCTACTTCCCACATCAACATGAACATACTCCAGGGCAAGACCACATGAACATTCTCCAGGACTAGATCACACGAACATACTCCAGGACTAGATCACATGAACATACTCCAGGACAAGATTACATGAACATGAACATACTCCAGGACTAGATCCCATGAACATACTCCAGGATTAGATCACATGAACATACTACAGGATTAGATCACATGAACATACTACAGGACTAGATCACATGGACATGAACATACTCCAGGAATAGATCATATGAACATGAACATACTACAGGACAAGATCACATGAACATGAACATATCCAGGACTAGATCACATGAACATGAACATACTCCAGGAATAGATCACATGAATATATTCCAGGAATTGATCACATGTAGGCCTACAACATTTGGTGAGTTTTTATATATGGATAGCAAATTACATTTTTACCAGGTATTTTAAGTTTTTTAAAATCTAAATTCCAGGACAACTCACTTTTATTTTAATTCCAAAACAACAAATAAATAAATTCTAGGCTAACACATAGGGATTTAATTTTTAGGCAGTGGTGTATGCAGTTTGTGAACTATGGGGCCCCCAAATATAGTTTAGTTGTTTTTTAAATTAGATACAATATCATCTCTGAGGGGTCTGCATGGCTACTATTGGAAACAGCGTTGTCGTTCTCTTGTTCTCACGTGGTAAATCTTCCCTTCCTTCCCACAAGTTAGCAACACTGGTATGTCAAACTTGTCAGTAGCATCTTCTTGTCACAGCACACCGCCTTCCGACAAAACTGTAAGCGAGAATATTTAGCAACAGTTGACAGAGAGAGTGAAGATAAATATTTTATCAATAGGACCTGCAGTTTCTTCAGAGGTGATATTGGGTGTAGCTATAAAAACTATTTAGGGGCATTATCATATCATGTTTTATATGGTGTAGTAAGGGAAGGATATAGGGGAAGATTTTTATAAACATAAGATAATATTTTAGAAAAAAATATTTTTTGCATTTTTACGAGAGTAGAATTACTTAAACACTAATTATGTTTAATTGTTTTTAGACCATATTGTGCATATGAATATTACGACGAATTGTAGTGATATAGTAGGTATAATGCTCTATGAGTAAATGATGATGAAAACTAATAGTCTACTTTCTTACCTACTGACGCTATGGGATTAGGAATTAGAAAGTTTACTACCGCACTTACAAAAGGAAGTCACTTAGCCTTATCTTGAGCTAGTTCTATCCAGTCAACCTCATTACACTCTATCCCTATCTTGTGTTAGTTCTATTCAATCCACCTCATTACATCCTATATCTATCTTGTGATAGTTATATCCAGTACACCTCACTACACCCTATCCCTATCTTGTGCTAGTTATATCCAGTACACCTCATTACACTCTATCCCTATCTTGTGTTAGTTCTATCCAATCCACCTCATTACATCCTATATCTATATTGTGCTGGTTATATCCAGTCCACCTCATTACACCATATACCTATCTTGATCTAGTTATATCCAGTCATCCTCATTACACCCTATCTATATCTTGTGCTAGTTCTATCCAATCCACCTCATTACACCCTATCTATATCTTGAGCTAGTTATATCCAGTACACCTCACTACACCCTATCCCTATCTTGTGCTAGTTATATCCAGTACACCTCATTACACCCTATCCCTATCTTGTGCTAATTCTATCCAGTCCACCTCATTACACTCTATCCCTATCTTGTGCTAGTTATATCCAGTCCACCTCATTAAACTCAACATTCCTAGGAAAAATGTACATATTATCAGAATCCATTCTCGACTTATATTATTTCTTATTATTTTATCAACACTTCCGAAAATACAAGTCATAATTCATCCCTTGAAGGTGATTAAACGGTATCTAAGAATTTATAATTATGTTTTGAAGCCTTAGCTCCCTTTCAAACATATATAGCTAATCAACATTTAAAAAATATGTAGTTGCGCTTGTACTGTACATCCAAATCCTAGTTTTATCAAAATATCCAGATAAAGAGCACGCGCCAATTACGAATTTAACAAGTATGATTTCCCCGATGTCAATCTTTCTAATTACTTTTGGTCTCTTGTTTTTTAACAGACAGTTGGTTCCGGTGTACTTTAATGATCCTTCATGAATATAGAACAGACTCGTGCCACAGTCCGTGTTGGAGCAATCCTATCTTCACCTACAGGTGTAAAAATTACAAAAGAACTTCAGTATATTAGTGTACCCTGTACCCTCTCTTATTGGCGTAAACACCCGGATGATAGATCCAAGTGAAACCTGCTAACTGGTTGCTTACTAACGTAAGGTCTACTCAAGTTAAGTTGCGTCAATAGTTACGCTAGTAGACCTACAATAGACTTACGTCATACACACATTTAATTTTCGTCAATTCAATTAAGTCAGTAGATTGTCTGCCTACCGAGCTAAGGGGCCCGGGTTTGATTCCCGGTGTAGCCGAAATTTCTATCATTCTCACCTTGGGGAGGAAATGTTGGTGTTGGGCTGGGGTCAAAGGCAGGGCCCAGTCCACATACGCCCAATTTTAATAAATGTCATTATAAAATCCAAATGTGCTTAAAAACTATCTTTAGTGATTTCTCTATTTACTCAAGTAGAAAATTACAAAACATAAACTAATGTATAAGATTCGATCAAGAGTTGAACTAGTTCCAGTTCAATTTAGATTGTGGGTATTTGTACACATTTAACTTTTTATATAGTGCATTCAATTAAATGAGAATTCATCAGAAATATCGTTGATTTAAAAATAATATTGTATTATGTTTTTCAATATAAAATCTTAAGACGTAGAGAGATAAATGATTACAACCACTCAAGATTATTAACACTAAAACAACAGCTTAAGAAAATATTTTTAAAAAAGAACTGGAGCTTAAGATAGCTAATCTAGAACTGCCTTAGTATAATTAGCTAGATAATTTAACCAAGCATTCACTTGGAGCTAAGATGGAAAGTAGAGTTTGAAAAACAAGCCTAATAACAAAAGTTCAGGTTGGACTTTCGGCCTACAGAATCAATCAGGCGTGATAAGGCCTTACCTACTTCTTGAATTGTTACTTCACTAAATTTAAATGCCCGTTTTCACTTCTTTATTTTGTTGAAAGGAAGAGAGATATAAAAATCAAATGAGTAGAATATATCGGCCTTATTAATAAATATTGAATATTCGAAAAATGTTGCTCGAAGAAACCCGTGAAGAAAGTAAATTATTTGCATAACATTAATGAAAGGAACACACAGCGAGATCAATTAATAGAGTACAATAGATAAATAAATAGAGTAGAATGCGCGGTAGTTTTGTACGTGGCAGCTGATATTAGTGTCCTATTGTACAGGCTGTTCCACAACATGATGTGTCTGGAGAGTGCTCGGAGCCAAAATAATCTAACTAACCTCAGGCCTACACCTATTTACAACAGTTGTCCAACTACAGGTAGGTAGATTATGTTGTAATAAACGGAACGATATCAAAAGAAAGGGCAGCACATTTATCCAAATATTATGTTTTTAGTGTATTTTTTATGTACGAAAATATTGATGTTTTTACTTTCTATTGTGATCGTCAAAAAAAAAATTGAACTCTATATTTTTATAAATGTCTGTCTGTATCTTAGCTTACGGCCGAAGCCATTTTACTGATCGGGATAAAACTTGGTATCTAGGGTTTACGTAAGGATCCCCCGAGGAATTTTTGGAATTTGATATCAAACACTAAAATTAAGGGTAGTTTACTGAAGGGCAAAAAGAAATAAAATCTTGTTAGAAACCTGCTCCAACAATTTTAATTAAATTTAGTTTGTAGGCATTATGTAACACTATGAACAAAATGGTTACTCTCGTTTTCCCGTGAAAATTTCTTTTAAGGTGCTTTATATCAGCGGAAATTTCCAATTTCGATCATATCTCCATAACAATTTCGATCATATCTCCGTAACAATTTCGATCATATCTCCGTAACAATTTCGATCATATCTCCGTAACAATTTCGATCATATCTCCGCAACAATTTCGATCATATCTCCGTAACTATTTCGATCATATGAGCGCAACTATTTCGAGCACGAAATAACACATTACTGTACATTTTTTTTACCGGTTGTTCCCTATGGGTGCGAAACATGGCCTCTCACCTTAAATGACGAAAATAAATTTAGGGTGCTCGAAAACGAGGTGCTTATGAAGATACTTGGTCCAAAAATAGATGAAGATAGTGGGGAGTGGAGGAGGCTACATAACGATGAGCTGCATACCCTGTACTCATCACCAGACATTGTTAGGATAATAAAATCTCGCAGGTTAAGGTGGTCAGGTCATGCAGCGCGAATGAGAGTATCTAGAACCGTGTCCAAGGTAGTGAATGGCAAACCCAATGGGAAGAGACCACTGGGAAGACCCAGACGGGAAGATAAGCATTTGGATAAACCTGAGAGAGATAGGTTGTAATGAGAGAGACTGGGTAGAATTAGCTCAGGATAGGGATAGGTGGTGTACTTTTGGGAGTGCGCTTATGAACTTTCGAGTTCCTAATGCCATAGAATAAGTAAGTATAACAAATAAAAATCTCTTATTTGAAAAATATTTTTATAAAACCAATAGTTTCTGAGCTCATTACGAGCAGGTGACGTCATCTCTCAACTGTCTGATTGGTGGTTCGTCTGCTTGTGAAATGAGATCATCAGATCCTTGGTATCTTTTCAATGGGGTCACCTCATGTGCAGGGTGTCTGCGGCCAGGCCAGACAATAGGGCTGAGCCTATATATCCCAAATAACACTACTCAGAGCAGAAACTATCATCACTGTGGAATGAGAGCTATTAATTCAATTACATCCATTAATTATTGATTGATTAGTTTATTAGAACCCATGTTCTCGTTTCTAACAGGCTAAGTGTAGTGTTTTTATGTTTTTTTGCCGAGAAATAAGAAACCGTAGCACAACTTCCTTCGGAGGGGAAGTAAAGCCGTCGGTCCCATGTCGATTGTAACTTGTAGAAGAACCATGGAAGATACCTTTCCTGAAAAGTTTGTAGACTCTTTCTCGCTCACTCGTAGAAATTCAGTACGGAGAGCAACGGGAAACCACAGCACGACTTCCCAGGTGCATGTGCTTTCTCCCAGATGGAGTTAGTGGGCAACAGTAGTCAACTGAAGGGCTGAGCGTGCGCGCTGCTACGGATGGGTGAGGAAGCTCACCAGGACCAAACTTTGAGTCGAATCCTCACAATCATGGTGTTCAATCCAAGAATTGGTTGTAGTGATTTAGAGGGATCGACAACCAAGCTTCAAACACCCTCTTAACCGGGCAACGGTTGTCAATCAGTTCCGTGTTTATATGAACATTCAGTGTCAAGAAGATCCACAAAGCCAGAAGTTGAACTATGTAGGCCTACATACTTTTATGGGACATCCTGTATTTCTCAGTGGTATTATCTTGTGTTTCTATCTAGATCCAAATATTCCTTAGCGTTATCTGCGTTATTTAAAATACTACAACTACCGGGATAGAAAGGTGCAGACGTAATAATTGTTACTTGATGATAACTTTAGATCTCTCTTACGGCCTACGGTAGCCTAATAGCAGTGAACGACTTGTGCGCATACGTGGAAATATAGTACGTCGTACACTGTGGACTATGTTGCAATATGTTTGAGGATATCAAGCTCTTTTGTTCGATCAACACACATATAATTAAATATTCATAGATCCTATGGCGCGAAATATGCATTATCTTGTCTGGTAGACACGTCGTTATGTTTTAAAATGTTGTGAAGGAATATAAAACTTAGAACATACAAAACATTTGTTTCACCGGTGGCTCTTGCTGGCTGTGAAACTTGGTCTTTTACCTTACATGACGAGAACACATGGTAAGCTGTGAGAAAACGTAGTGCTTAGGAATACATTTGCTCCAAAAGGGGATAAATATATTGTAGGGTGAAGGAGATTACATAAAGATGAGCTACATACCCCTGTACTCATTACCAGACTTTTTAGGTAATCAAATTGCGCAGATTACGGTGGGCAGGGCGTGCAGCATGAGTGGGAGATGTTCAGGGTATTGACTGGTAAATCCAATGGGAAGAGACCAATGTGAAGACCTAGACGCAGACAGAAGAATAACATTAGAATGAACCTGAAAGAAATAGGATGTGATGAGGTCGACTGGACAGAACTAGCTCAAGATAGGGATAGAGTGTAATGGGGTTGACTTGATAAAACCACCTCAATATAGGGATAGATGGCATACTGCGGCAATGAAACTTTAAGTTGCTGATGCCATAAAGTAATTAATTAATTAATTTGTACAATTAACTGTTAGTATCTAACATTAAGGATGTTACCATTCTTTTAAAACGATAATTCCTAAATATATATAAAATATTCTAAAATGTAGCGACACTACTGGTTATCGTTTTATATAAATTCCTTATTTTCTTGGTTATAAACCAAAGTTATTATTTATTTGAACATAGGGTTAAAAATTAAAGAAATATTTGTGTTTAAATCTCGTTGGGTGAAAGTTTGTTAATCTTGAAGTATTTCTAAAACAGTTGAGGTTGTCCTGAGATGTGTCTAAAGTTGACCATGGGTATATCTCTAGTCTAATAGATGATAGTGGGATTGAATGATTATCAATGAGATTGCTAACTTGTGGCGTGTTTTGGCTGACATGTGAGTGAAGGACTGCAAGAGGGGAGGGGTCACGTGGTAGGAAGGTGCAGGTGGAAGGGTTAACACCACCTCCAGGTGAGAGAATAAGAACTGCACAAAAATAATAATTACACATTAGAAAAGGAATCTACTTCCGGTAGTGACAGAGCAGGGTCGATAAGAAGGCAGGATACAGGGAGCAAGTGAGGAGGGCTGGACCTGTACTGCTCCCTGGATACTGCTCCCTGGATACTGCTCTCTTATCTTCAAATACCTTGTTACTGTACATAGGTGAGTTTTACTTTCAGGGCTACGGATACCTAAATCTGCCCCTGGTCATTTTAAGGTCACGTGATGGTCAGGGTCCGGATTTTGATGACAAGTCATCTTTTTTTCATGCATCACAGACAATGCCCTTGAACATATAAACTCTGTTCATGATCCTCTGTTGTTGAAATGTATATTTTATAGGCCACGGTTGTATTTTTTTTTTGTCACTTTGGAATCTAAAACAATATTTTCTTGGTTTGCCTAATTTTGAAGTCTTTTTAGTCATTTTTGAGTAATGTTAAGGTATTCATGTTGTATATTTTTAAATACTATCGATATTTAATGAATACATAAATATTCAAACAAATGGTTTTCAACCCCCAATTGTCGACTGAGAAGATGATGTAGGCCATGAACTTTGTATCCTCTTTGCTTGTTTGGTTGTAAAATACACATTCCTGTAGAGACTACAAATAATAATTTAAATTGAATCATATTTTTGTCACATTGGTTCTTCATTCGATCTCACTAAAGCGTAGCGCCAATCAACGGCTAAACACGGCATATTTTCTAAATAACAATCAGTTCAGGTTGAATGGGTAGAGCTCCAAATTTAGATCATATACAAGGCCCTAAGACACCGACAAATGATGCAAAGAAACAGCTTCTATTATAATATTGGTAATCAATTGCTGAGGGGCTTTCGGCTGGAAATATTTGATCTGGTTAATTCAGAGCCACTCAACTAACTGAAGTGATATCGATACAAACAACATGTTATTTTTTAGAATAAAATATCTATTCACCGGTTTATCTGTTTAGGTTAATAGTTTTTGAAGCTTCGGGCCCATTCCCTTTTTTACCACGCAACCTTACAATTGTAACGATGAGATATTCTTTGTCCACTTTCCGCCGCTTTCGGCAGTGACCTACATTTTTGTCCACTTTGATATTGAGTAACAAAAGGGAAAAAATTACCAAAACCCCGTAAGGACATCAACAAGGAAAATGGTACAATTACGAGCTCTTCTTTCGAATACCAACGACATTTATAGGGATCTTTGTACAGATTCGAGTAAAACAGTTTATTCGGAAATTAATTTTAAATGATAATATATATATTTTTTAGAACATTCCTATTTTTTTATAATATATTAATTGGACATTAATGACATGTGTCATTCTTTGACAGGGCTTCGTGTTTCATTTGTCTGGACCTGTACTCGTTCTTTTATACTCTCTTGATTGCGGTGATTTTTCGTCCCTGACCATGAAAATAATTTTAAAAACAAAACTTACTTATAATTCCTTTTTTTAACTTCACCTTTGAACGTGAACGTGAACGGCTCATAGACCACACAATAGAAAAACTTGATTTCCTTCTCTTGCTTTCGTTTTTCTGATTACTTTATTCGTGTTGATGGCGAACTTTGGAAAACCTAAGATTTGTGTTGGTTGTTTTATCCCCGCGTCTCTCCCCCCCAACCCTCCCACCATCCCCGTGCGGGTAACACGTGTTTGTAATAACTACGATAGTGTTTTAGAGATTAGGAAGCTTTAGTTATTTTAACTGTTTTATTTTCTTTATTTTGATAGTTTTTTGATAGTTGTTGGCACTGTTTGAATGTTGAGTGCAGAGAAAGTGTACCCGCATTTGCGTGGAAAACCATTTATTTAAAAAATAACCCCGTCATCGACAGTCCACTCTATTTTCCTTAGACCATTAGACCAATAATCTTAGTTCATTCAGTGAAAATAAATAAATGAAGGAAGTCTGGAAAGTGTAGAACCAGAGCAATGGTTGACCCTCTGACCCCTCCAGACGTTGTAATGGAAGTCTGGAAAGTGTAGAACCAGAGCAATGGTTGACCCTCTGACCCCTCCAGACGGTTGTAGTGGAAGTCTGGAAAGTGTAGAACCACAGCAATGGTTGACCCTCTGTCCCCTCCAGATGGTTGTAATGGAAGTCTGGAAAGTGTAGAACCAGAGCAATGGTTGACCCTCTGACCTCTCCAGACGTTGTAATGGAAGAGCAAGAGACGAATCGACAGCCGCGTCTTATGATCTGTTGGAGATGATTCTCTAGTCCTCAAGTCTCAGAAATCAACAAGTTTCAAGTCAAAGTATCGTGAGGAACCTGATTCGGTGGCCGCGTGGTCTAAGGCGTCACTCTTTCAACAGACTATACTGCCCATGACCGGGGGATCGGGATTCAAATCCCGGTCGGGTGTACTGAAGGTGCTTTTTCCAAAGTAGTTTTACACTCGCCCTTCACGCAAATGCGGGTACATTACCTCTTAACTAAACCTTTCTCGTGCCTAGCTCATTAACGTAATTAGTATGACTGTATGCGTATAACCTGAACAGTTAGTATCACGTGGTGCTAAAAATTATCAATTATCCCCTCCCCATAGCCTCTACCACTGCCTCCTGCCTGCCATAGCCTCTACCACTGCCTCCTGCCTCCCATAGCCTCTACCATTCCCTCCTGCCTCCCATAGCCTCTACCACTGCCTCCTGCCTCCCATAGCCTCTACCACTGCCTCCTGCCTCCCATAGCATCTACCATTCCCTCCTGCCTGCCATAGCCTCTACCACAGCCTCCCGCCTCCCATAGCCACTGCCTCCCATAGCCTCTACCATTCCCTCCTGCCTGCCATAGCCTCTACCACAGCCTCCCGCCTCCCATAGCCTCTACCCCTCCCTCCTGTCTGCCATAGCTTCTACCCCTCCCTCCTGCCGCCAATAGCCTCTACCCCTACCTCCTGCCTCCTGCCTCCCATAGCCTCTACCATTCCCTTCTGCCTGCCATAGCCTCTACCCCTCCCTCCTGCCTCCCCCACAGCCTCTACCCCTCGGACAGTGAACATGTTATCCATTTCCATGGGCTCTGATGGTATATAATGAGAGAGAGAAAGAGAGGGAAACATTCTACTCCAGGCCACAATAACTGAATACTACAACTAGGTGGGGGGAGGTGCATCGGTGAGCACGTAGACTGAATGTCAGGCTCACCTGATCTGTCTTGGAGTGTGCTCATAGATGGTTTCCTACTTTACCTGCACACACAGATGCGGGTTTATTTCATCTAAATTCCACCTTCCTCATTCTTATTCTGTAAGTTAAATGTTGAGGTGTGTTTTCTGGATGGGTGGTAATAGAGAGATCCAATTAACAAACACAATACCTTAATGGCAGTTTGTTCAGATCTTGGCCGAAGGTCGTCATGTTCACCGTTTAGTTAATTGATAGCTTCCAGCCGCAGGTGAGTTGGCGACAACCCATGCTCATAAACCTCGCTTCTAGGAGTAGCTACCGACTTTCTCTGTTAACCAGCGACATATTTATGTTATGACTTACGTCACTGGCTTGTTTGCTCTGGGAAGACAGTTAAGTTGTCGAGAGTAATCACCTTCCTTCTAAATTACCGGTCATCCTTCACCCATGGACCAGTTTGTTGCTGCTAGCGAGGCAGGAAAATAGCAGGAACCTTTTGTCATGGGTCAGATTATGTACTAAATCAGGGGTCTTCAACCTTTTTATGTTCAAGGGCCAAAGTTTATGTCTCTTGTTGGCTCGCAATACTTTACCCACAATATTAGGATTAAACACTTCATAGATTATTTTTCTTTTGGCGTCCCTAGTATCTCAGTGGTGATGAGACAACACGAACACTCCTGTCTATGTTCAAACAATCCCGACTATGTCCGAACACTCCCGACTATGTCAGAACACTCCCGCCTATGTCTGAACACTCCTGACAATGTCCGAACAATCCCGACTATGTCCGAACACTCTCAACTATGTCCGAGCAATCCCGACTATGTCCGAACACTCCCGATTATGTCCGAACAATCCCGACTATGTCCGAACACTCCTGACTATGTCCGAACACTCCCGACTATGTTCAAACACAACCGGAATAGTACTCTCTCCGTTGTCTACTAGAGTAGTCATTTGCCAGTTAAAGGTAAACTTACCAAAAAACGTAATATTTTTCTTCACGTATAAAGAAAAAAATAGTTTCTAAAATAACTTAAAATGCGTATTTATTCTATCATTTGACCATGCAAAATATAATTTTTTATTTTTTTTCCATTGAAATAATTTTATATTTTCATGAGCCGGTGGGCCGCGTGTTGAAGACCCCTGTAGTAAATGGTGATATGTAGTAGCCTACACTCCACCCATACCCATGGCTGGTTCCATACAGGGAGAGATCATGAGTCTAGGGAGCGCGGTTCGATTCCAGAGAAGCTCTAGAACAGGAGTCGGGAACACTTTACAGGCCCTGATCGACTTTTAATACAGTAAAGCCCCTTTATTCCGAACCTCGCTAGTCCAAAATTTCGGTTAACTCGAAGATAATTTCAGGATTATGGGGGGGAAAGATCTGAGTAAAATTCGAAATATGTTATTGCTAACTAACTAAATTACCCTCTAAGTAGTTTTTCTAGAACAATTAGATAATCAATATTTTTTGTAATGCTAAACAGTGCCTAGATACGAATTTTAATCAAAATAATTAGAGCTTATTTATATAAAATTGATTGTTTCTCTTTACACCTTTAAGTAAACTTCCCTTAATTTTAGGGTTAGATATCTAGTTTTAAAGATTCCCTCTAGGTAAACTGGTAAAAATCCCTAGATACAAGTTTCAACCCGATCGGCGGAATAGTTTCAGCTCAGGTCCCATCGACAGATATATGGCATCGTGAACACCACTGTTTTGGGTTTGGGGGGTCATTAAAGCCATCCATAAAAAACCTCCAGGTTGATTTTTTGAATATCACAATATTTCCTCTCTCCGGGGTGTTGCGAGAAAGTAAGATTAAACTCTTTCCTGTGAGCTGTGCACTCATATATTCGTCCATGGGACATGTGGACCATTTAGGAACAAAAAACCCCTTGGTAGCCCCTACCAGCATTCAAACCCCTATCCCCCCCGGCACTAGTAATCCAGTCCAAGACGAGAGTGACGCAATGGACCTTTCGATCACCGATGCGGGTTCTCTGTGCTGCTGATTGCTACAACAGTCATAATGTGGCTGTAACGGAACATCAGTAATACTGCTAGAACATTCTGGTTTACAAGAACGTTCACAGCTCATCGACTGAACGGAACTGAGCTAAATTGACAAAGGTGCTGTTAATTAATATTAATTGGTGGTGAGAATAAAACACTAATGTGATAATCTACATCTGGAGGGCTTAGTCAGTGGCGTGTCTGCCCACTGAGTTAATGGTCCCGGGTTCCGTTCCTGACCTAGCCAAAAAATGCATAATTGTTTTCCCCTTTCACAGTTTTGAATTAATTAATGGAGGCTGGAAGTTGTGCCTGTACTAGATTAAAGTTATTTTGTAAGTCGTGTGTCGAAATAATCGGTTGGTTCAGAAAGTGCTTGTTAAATACCTCAAATAAGTAGATACTTTTGGAGAGACCAAAGTTATTTCAGGTAGAGTGCGATAAGATAGTTTTTAAAAAGTTTTACATTTTGTTTCCTTAAATAGCTTCCTCCTCATCCTGCATCCTTATATTTGTCATCGAAAGTCGTGAATATGGGGCATTAAAATAAACAATGAAACAAGAATATTAAATACCAGGATTTGGGCCTCTCTCCGACAGAAGCTGTTGCGGATTTCACGCTAAGTCTGTTCTATATTTTTCATAACAGTCCATGGATTCAACAGGTTTTCTGGAACTATATTTTTCAAATTTCTAATTCTTTTATAAAGATGACATGCTCCACAGATAAAAACTGTATAGCTCTAGGCACGTGATCTCGATAAGTTGAATCCCCCTTATTTTACAATCAATTTTAAGAATTTTGTGAGTAACTACAACGCTCATGTAATTTGTGTGCCAAGTTTCAAGTTTGTACTTTATCGGGAAGTTTGAGAAAAACTGGCTTTTATTATGTAAGATAATTTGAGTCACAAACCTTAATTTGATGATACTTTGTCTGAACAGTAAAGAAAGAGCTATGTGTAGGCCTATTAAAAAAAACTGTTTTTCTCTTTTAATTTGAAGTGTTGGTGCTGTCTATTCTGTTTCCCTTCAACATTTAATTGTGAGCTCCAGATGCCGCTGTTATTTCTTTGTAAGCCGACCTATCAGTGGGCTAATGATATCCTAACTACCACACTGGGGGATAATGTGAGTCTATTACACACATCAACCGGTCACGTGGGCAAGCTTCAATCAAAGATACAGGCAGGCCTTTTACGTAGCACCGCACGTACTTTCTCGCGACCTTACCTAAAAATAGAGATGTATGCTTGAAACTTGTAAGATGCGTGAAAAGAAATAATATACATTGTTGCAAAAACATAATGGAAAAAATGACATCACATTCCACTTAAGAGCATAAGAAACATACATACAGAAACATTATAAAAAGAGGAACGTTTCTGTCCAACAAAGAGCATAACAACCATTTTCATATTTCCCAGGCAGCCATTTAAAAATATATTTTTTAATTATATCTCAAAAACTATTGGTTTTGTAAAGAATATACTCGCTTTTCTCGTTGGGTGCTCCACCCCCAGACCCCCAGTGAGTATTCTTTGCTAGTGGATGTAAACTAATGTAATTCCAGCGTTGTTTTGAACGTAACAACTTAAAGTTACCGGTATTTTATTGTATTTTTTACACATTATTTTAGTTTCTCCATACTTATAGGGTAGCTAGAATCATAAAATTTGGCACGCTTATTGCAATTCAATCTGCTAATGTGCCTACCAAATTTTATGATTCTAGCTGTCCCATCAGTGTGTCAAAAAATTAAAAAATGTGTGGAAAATGTGCAAAATTTACCTAAAGTCAAAAAATCTAGCTCTATCTAAGCTATAACCGGTGGAGATACGACAAAAAGTAATAGGACCCAACTTGTGGATCTCGTCAAATCCGCAGCTGTTGGTGCAATCCGTTTTTTGATAGGTCTTACCGTTTAGCCACAAGATACCTCCAAATAAAGGTCCGCACCGACTTAAAAGTCGCTCCGCCATTTTGAATTTTTTTCGGGGGTTAAAAATTAATATATTTAACATTTTTGAAATTTTTCCGTCGGTTACAGGCTAGAAGTTATAAGTTTGCCAAATTTCAAGTTTCTAGCTCATCTGGAAGTTGGTAAACATTAATGTTAGTGAGTGAGTGAGTCTATAGTATATGGATATTTGTATTTTAAATATTCCTACAACTTTGTAGTGATAAGTAATTTCATTTTTCAAAGAGTTGCGGGGATGTGATCAAAATTGGAAATTTCTACTAATGTAAAATATCCTCAAATACATGTTCCTGGGAAAACGAGACACGCCATTTTGTTTGTAATATTAAACAGTGCCTGGAGATGAGCTATAATACAAATCATTGGAGTAGATTTCTTTTAAAATTATTTTTATTCTTTTAGCCCTCAAGTGAACTACCCTTAGTTTTAGGGTTGAATATCTAATTCCAATAGCTCTTCTCAAGAACCTTATAAAACCTTAGATAGCCAGTTTCATCCCAATCGGTTGGATCGGCTCCAGGTCGACAGACAGGCGAGGCGGACAGACATACAAACGGCATCGCGAAAACTTTTTTTT
Source organism: Timema bartmani (assembly GCA_902151455.1). Taxonomy (NCBI): domain Eukaryota; kingdom Metazoa; phylum Arthropoda; class Insecta; order Phasmatodea; family Timematidae; genus Timema; species Timema bartmani. Next base: position 41,108 of record CABFWB010002513.1, read on the forward strand.
TTAGATGATCACAATACTTCTATCACCTAGGGGTCAAGAGAAAATAAAAAGTTGAACTAAGACAGTAAGAAGTGAATATAGTTAACAACATTTCTCTTCCCCCGGTCATAGTTCCCGTTAGGGCTGTACGCCCACATTAATTACGCTAATGGAATACGGAAGGAAAAATCACCCTTAGTACACCCGACCGATTGCATTCAAAAATATGTTTTCAGAGACAAACCATTGATGGACAGTTTTATCACACTTTTACATCAATAGAGAGATTATCAACATTTTGGAACGGTATATTGCACAGTTCCTGGAGAAAATGTACAGTACCTACAATAACATGTGGAGCTTAGGAACATTATTCATGTCATGGTCGGGCACCTTAAGAAGGAAATGTACCCATGTATCTGCATGGAGGGAGGGTGAGATAGCTCACAGTATTATCAAAGGTCCAGCAATCATCCACCCTTTCTCCGCTCTAATTTTGATTTTTTTTCTATAAACTTAAATTTATTCCTAAAATTCAATCTTTCCTCCAATAACTATGTCCTCACCAATCAATAAAAAATATAGAATAAATGAAATGTACATTTTCATTATAACATTATTGGTTATCACCAATAAAGGTTATATTGGTCATTAATATTATTTGAAAGCACTTGAAATATTTGAGAGTTTATCAGAAAGAAAAAACAACTTTTAATAAGGTTGTAGTTTTCTTACGCAATCGATTGAAGATTAGCACGAAATCGGCCGGTCGATCACGATCGGCTAGTTACCGACCCCTTCCTTAGACCATTCAACCACCGAAGAAGATCCATTTGGAGACAATTAACTTAATTAAATGTTAAAGTGATGCTCCCTTGTTGAAGAGAACCCTTTAAGGCCAAAGATAAATACCTTAACAAGCTAATGATTATGTGAGACACTTGTCCCAGATGTAGCTCGCTCAGCCCTGAAACGGTTGTTGTTCTTCACACAGCTTAATGACAAAGCGGTGCATGCTGGGATGAGCCCGTTTATCAGGGGGCGATTGGTCCTAATGGTGAGTCGATCATGTCACGGGCTGACGTGGTCATTACACGGCTTGAGGCAGGGAGATCTCGTTACAAGGTCAGGTGAGGAGTCCCGGGACTGGAGCTGGCCTAGATCTCCTCATTACAAGGTCAGGAGGGGAGTCCCGGGACTGGAGCTGGCCTAGCTCTCCTCATTACAAGGTCAGGGAGGGAGTCCCAGGACTGGAGCTGGCCTAGATCTCCTCATTACAAGGTCAGGAGGGGAGTCCCGGGACTGGAGCTGGCCTAGCTCTCCTCATTACAAGGTCAGG